>JARHVA010008416.1:95000-167500 GCA_037957365.1 Torreya grandis
AATCTAGCCAATAAAGATCTGATGATGCATAATGAAGGCTGAAATATCAATAGTCCTAAAGAAAACCTCAAAGGAGATAAGTGGCATAACTACATATCATAAATATAAGTTTAAGCATCTTCCAAAGGCTAATGATACATGGCTTGTGTAAACATTTTGATCAATGGTCCATAGAGAAAAGGGTATAATTTAATGGATCGATATTAATAGTGTGAATTTGATTAGTCATAAAGGATCCAACAATGTGATATAGAGGTTGACAATTCAAATAAGTAGGAACAAATGTGGTGATGACAAGTGTCACAATCACAAAAAACATCACAAAGTGGCTAATGGCATTTAATCTTTTAGATTAAGATCAATAGTCCACGTTGATCTATGAAAAAGATAATCTAATGGTGTGAGATCAAGTTGGAATTTTAAAGAGACAATGGTAATTTTTTAAATATTAATGAGTAAATTACCATTCAAATTCCACAGGGATGCCACAAAGCTCATTGTTTGAACTAGCTACCACCATTAATGCACTAAACAGGCCTTAGAAAGAGATAAAAAGGACCTCAATAACCTAGGAGATCAAGAAAGAGAGCTATTCATGGACCCAATGTCGACTTCCAACTGATCAACAAGTAAAATTATAGATCCTACAAGGAAGGCAAAAGGCTACAACAACACTAGGGTCCCAAAGTTAGTTAGATTAGGAATATTCTTTTGAAACTATCATTATATATTTTTAAAGTGGAATATTCTTTTTTTAAAGGCATGTACAAATTATAAAGTACATTGCCTGTAGGTCAATATATTAGAAAATGTTATTTGTTCTAGAATGTGAAAGAAAGGATAGTTGTTCTATACACATGTACAAATGTAATTTGTCATTACTAATTGACATAACTCATGAATTATCAATTTAAAAAGGTATTTCCAATTATAAAAAGGCGGGGGGGGAGTTCTTAGAGCCAAAATTACTTTGTAAACTTGGAGAAATCAATACAAACAAGGAATTATGCAAAGTTTGTCTAATATTTTTCTGTGTGTTTGCTGTCATGGATACTTCCTCAATTATCTAGTTTTATATTCAGATTTGAATTATTTTTATGAATCCTAGATGTGCACATGTTAATGTAGAGTTGTAAATTTATACTTATGCTAGGTTAATTGAAAGATCTTAGCTTCACTTCAGTCTCTTTTGATTTTATTCAAGACGTGAAAAAGCTATTTTTGTGTGGAAGTAAACCCTTAAAGTGAACCTGATTTCTTATTTGCATTACCTTTCCTTAGAAATTTGCTTGATATATAGTAAGATCTATGCCTATGCAATTTCATGGTATATATTGGTTAAGTGCATGTCTTGATGAAATCTAAACTTTGTCATAATGTCTAGATTGAAGATCATAAATAATTTCTTTCTTCTCTACCCTTCTTTTTTCTCCTTTTTTGATCAGATAACTATAGTTTAGCTTGTCATTCTAAATATTCTTGGTAGATTAGGGTTAGAATTTAGGGTTTGGGAATCATTCATTATATTTAGTTTAGATTACTTTGATCATCACAATGTTTTAGGACCATGGTTTCTCTCAACAACTATTTACATGTTCATTTTGTGAAATAGTCATTTAGCTTGGTCACTACTCCACCACAGATCTCAAGAAGATCACAACCATTAACTCATGCAATGGATTATTTGAATATATAAATGAGAAGTGTTTATTAAACACTATATGAACCTAATAATACATTTAGGTGCATCAATAAGGGTAAAAATTGGCACTATAAGGAGGGCATTTAGATAAATCTTTGTGAATTTGATGTGTCTTTGCTAATTTTACTAAATTTTATTCAAAAATTAGTTGATCCTTGGAATATTTATGCTATTCTTAGCTCAATTATGTAAAGATCATTAATTTTCATGGTTTCAAAGATTTTTTTTAGGTTTCTCAATTAAAGACAGTTATTCTTTGAAGATCTATATGAATTGTTTTGCAAAGGTTTGAAGATCCATTTTTATTTGCAAAGATTTGGTTTCTATGTTGTATTGTGAATAAGATTTGGAGTTTGAATAGCCATAAGTAAGATCTTCATCAAGGTATGGTGTCATTAAGTGGATCTCATATCAATATACTTGGTTAGGTACATGATTTACCTCAAAATCTTGAATGGTATTTCCCTTATTTTAATCCTATCGGTCTTGTGACTACTAAATAAAACATCAAGTGCTTTAAAGATGCCTTAGGATTGTTAAATGTTGTTCACAAAGATGTTTCCTATAGATTATTTCCATTTACTCTTAGAGATGAGGCATATGATTGGTTTATTAACTTTCTTGAAGATTTCATTGCTAGCTGGAATGATTTCAATAATTATTTTGTTGATCAATTTGAAAATACCATCAATCCACAATCATATGTCCTTTATAAAAAATTCATTACTATGAAGAATGATTCAAATGAAACCATTAGAGATTTTAATTCTATATTTGAAAATATGTTGAATAAAACTATAACTCCTTATAGACCTATTGAGGATTTAGTTTTAGAGATTTATAAAGATGCTTTAGATCCATTAACTTATGTGTTTTTTTAAAAAATTGTTAGAGTAATCAATACATTAGCTTTGGTTTATGATGACAATATCAAAGAGCTATGATTCAAACAAATTGAAGTAGTCTTCAGGTTCACAATTTAGAGGCAACTGAAAGGGAAATGACTCCATATTAAAAATGGTTCTAAAATTGAATATTGATTTTATTGAGACATAAAAGCAATTAGGTAATAATGGGGAAGGTTTTAATAGAAATTATTTTGTTGAGGGGTTCAACTAACCCACATCTAGGTTTTAAAATATCAGCGACAACTATAATAATGAGCCATCTAAAATTATGAATGTGCCTGACATAAACACTTGTGATGCACCTTTAGCTAATTATTGCAGGGTTCATAATAATGTTGCATGGTCATCTAGTTCTTCTCAGACATCTACATCTTCCAAAAAAAATCTTATGGTAGAGACCCGTGATTTGCCATTTCAATATGAATATGAATTTAAAGATACTTTAAAGGAGGGATCTACTATACCAATCATGGAGGAAGATCCTATCCATTTTGAAGTAATAGAAAAAGATGTAGCTGAGATGAATGGAGTTTTTGAAGATGTCATTGAAACACTTGCAGGCAAATAAGATGAAGCAAATGCAATAGATTAAGAACTTTCATATGATTCCATCAAAAGTTTATAAATATATGATCAACATGTTGAAAATGGTGAGATTATAAAACAATCCCATGTACTTTATATTGATAATGATGAACAATCCTTTTAGGATGACTTGGAGATTTTTTATGTAAGGATTGATTGTCCATTCCCACTTCAAGTCAAGATTTAGGAATGTATTATAGAAAGTACTATCAAAGATATTCTTTAATAAGGAAATGATATTATGGATATGCCAAAGCAAGATGAGATAGATCCTAATGAAGACATCAAATGAAGTATACTAGTTAAGTTCACAATATAATCATGGAAGGAGAATGAGATAAGACATGATTAGTCTTTGAATGAAGTAGAGAAAGATTTCTTGATTCAAGAAATAAGAATTTAGGAATAAGTTTATTAGATATTAGATCTATATCTTCAATCCATGTGCTTGAGAATGGAGGTGGGAAGCTGAGTTGTTTCATTTAGAAGACATAAGTATACAAGTGCTCCTATCCACAAGAAAAGGGCATTGAATGGAAGCAATCATGCTTCCAGGTTCTTTAGTAGACTAAATAACTTTCCATTTAATCTTAGAGGTGGGTTATTTATGGAGTTAGTGTAGAGATTTATATCAGTTTCTTTCTTGTTTATTTCCTTCTTATCCCTTGTTTTTAAATAGTGTTTGGAAATATTTGTTTGCTTGTTTATTTATTTGTTTGTGTGTTTGGTTTTTTCCTTTGATTTTTTCCCTACTTTCAATAATTGTTTTCCAAGATAGTTTTCAAGATATAAATTTACCTAAATGATCAAGGAGTTTCTTAAATCAAGAATCTAGGCATGCCATTTAAACATTGGTCGATCATGGATTCTAGAATTTTGAACTTGATGTTATGATTTAGAGAAATAGGTAAATATTGATATCTAGGTTAATTGTTCCTTAAAATATTAAACCTTGTTCTGATATAAATTTGACTATAATAAGTATTGTACGTGTTGGGTGAAATTTTGAATCATTGAGACATAGTCATGTTTGCACTCAAACATTATTGCCTAGGACAAAGTTTATAACCAAGGATGATTGTCTAAAGATCAAACACTTGACCAAAAGTCAAAACCTAGTTAACTTGGTTCCCAACCTTTGCTAGAGAGTCAAAATGACTTAAAAAATACAAAAAATAAGAACCTTATTGAAAAATTCAAGATCTTTATAATAAGATCTGATATTGGTAATATCCACCAAGGTTATGGATGCTTGGCTTGAAATGGAATAAGGCCTTGAGTGGAGCCAAATATATCTCTATCAAGGCTATAAATGCTTGGCTAGTAGCAAAGAAATTCTGAATCCTTCTTTATAAAAATCATGGTTCTTAATTAACATCTAAATATGCTACAAGTCAATGTTAATGGTCAAGGTCATGAATCTAGAAGTTGTTCCATAAATTCCATGGCAAATAGTAAGTGAAATTAAAGTACACACATAGTATGGTTGAGTTTTGAAGTATGTGCCTAATTTTGCATATGTAAGACTTATTTTAATTATGATTTGATCTTAATAATTTTGCTTGATCATATGAGATGATTTATCTGGTTATTAATGTTAGGATTTGTTCCAAAGTCTTAATGTTAGGTTAGATTTTTGGTAGAAAATAAAGAATTATTGTAAATGGGGCCTGCATCTTTTGTAAAGACACCCCCATAAAATAAATTTACTTAGTTTAATTATTAGGTAGTTTTTATGTTTTATGTTTATTAATTAAAACTACTTTACGGGTTGTTTTCCCGTATTTAGTTGGTTATAAGATTAGTTGTTTTTACCGATCATTGATAAAAACTATATAAATCCATGTTTGCATTGTAAAAGGGTTAACGGAGTAAAGGCACCCTTATGTACTTGATTTTTGAATTATTAATAAAATACTTGTGCACTTGCACTAAGCGGGGACAAGGTTCAACCTATTTTGATTCTGGAGTTATCAGTGGTATCAAAGCATGGTTATTTTGGGAGCACGGTGAATTCGAAGAAGTAAGTTGAAAAATCAATTCACATGATATCATTTGGCATGAAATAAGGTATGCCATGTAAAATGATTTTTTTTATTGGTTTAAATGTTTGGAAAATTATTAAATTATTTTAATTTTTCAAATATTATTCACATTTAAACCTGTATTTTCCATATACCACTGTCTAGTCTTTTTGATCACTTGATACTCCATTTTTCTGTGTTCAACCTCCTCATCCGGCATAAAAATAAATTTTTAGCATTTTAATGTTATTAAATTCATTGTTTTTTGACCAAAACCAGATTTGTATGGCCTTTTTATTTGAGAAAAACATCTGAAAGTTTTTATTCATGGCTACCATTGTGATTTGCATTCATTTTAGCTCTTTTTAAATCCAAATCATCTACAAATGGTATTAAACCCCTATTTTTGCATCCAAATTGAAAATCTGGATTTTTTTTGCATTTGTACAGCTTGTTGTATGGCCTTCCACACCCAACTTCATTTTAAACTCATTCCCTGCATAAAATATTTTGAAAATTTACCAAAACTCAGTCAAAATCTATTTTAGCATGCATGTACAGATTTGTACAGCCTGTGAGAGAGAAAACAAGTGAAAAGAAATCTCCAGAGCTGCCATGGCATCCCAAGGAAGAATGGCACTGGAATAAAATTCAGAAATTTCTTTTTGATATTTCTAAAGTTTGATTTTCAAATATTTGCTGTGACTGGGTCCCATGGGAGAAGATTGAAAGAGAGGCTGTAAAAAGGGAAAAATTTAAATACATTTACTCATATGTATTTTTTTTCCTCATACACTAAATCTGGTATAAATAGAAATTTCTATGTATAATGTTTTGTAAATGCTCTTAGACCAATTGGTTAAACTTATTTTGTTAGAAGCTTGCAAAGGAGGAGGTCAAGGGTTCAAATCCCTTCTTTTTGGTGAAAGTTTCTTTTTGCTTTGGAATATGCTTTTTTGAAAAAGGAATATTCTATTTTAAATCAGAGTATTGTAAACACATACTTATTGTATTGTGTTAATTTTTTTTTTTGAAAAAGGGTCAGAATTCAATCATATTTATTTTTGAGTTGTTGTGGTGAGACAAGGGTGTAATTGGTGGAATAAGGTTGTAATTTGGTGAAATAAGGGTGTAATCATTGTTTTTTGGTGTGGTTAAGTGCAAAACCCATAAAAATACTTGTTTTTTCTTTTACACTCTACGTGGAGGTTAAGTGTAAAACCCTTTAGAAACAGGGTCTTGTGCAGTGAGTGTGATATTTGTTTCATTTCTTTTGCATTTTGTCACGCGTTTCTCTACTGCACTTACTTTCATTTCAAAATGCCAAAAATTCAGAATTTGCTTTTAGATGGTGATAGATTAACAATTTCCAATTATTCAGATTGGAAACGATCGATGGAGGCTTCACTAGTGTTTAATGAATTATGGGATATTGTTAAGAATAAAAATTCGATATTGCCAACAGAGCAGGCTAAATTAGATATTTTCAATTTGCATGATTTTAAGGCCTTATATCTCATTAAATGTTGTTGTACTCGTGATACGTATGTTCATATTGAACATTCTCCTCATAGTTACACTGCATGGAAAACATTGTTAGATTTGTATGATAAGAAACCTAAGCATAAGAAGATAGATATTCATATGCAGTTGTTCAATTTGTCATTAGATGAGGATGGGGATATGGAATAATATATGTCTAAGTTGAAAAATATCACTACTGATTACACTAAGGCTGGTTTTAGAAAACTAGATGATGACCTTATAGTTACTGCTGCTTTGAAAGGACTACCAGGGTCCTATAAGAATTTTGTTGAAATGTTGCATGTCTCTAACAAGATCACAGGCATCACCTTTGATAAGTTGGTTGAGTTTCTCATCCAACATGACCTCTCTCTACCCAAGAAATCCAAGAAAACTAAAGAAGCCCATGTTTTAGAGTCAAAGCCTAGTTCATCTTCATCTGGGCATCAAAACAATAGAGGAAATAGTTATAGATGGGGTCGAGGTTACAGAGGAGGCAGATATCAAAATAGAGGTAGGGGTCATTCAAATAATCAAAAATCTAATCAATCACATTCACATGAAACAAGTGATCGAGGACATGGTCACAATTCATATAGGGGTAGAGGTCAAGGTAGATTAGACATTGAGTGTCATAGATGTGGAAAATTTGGTCACATTGCCTCACAATGTAGGATTCCTTTTGATAAAATTCAAAGGCCACAAAAAGTGACTAAGACTAACTCTGCTCAGTATGTCGATCATGACTATGATGAATCTAGTAATGTTGTCCATGAATTTGTATTCACTACTTTGGGGCACATTGATTATATTGAATATGAGGCTAGAGATGAGCTCACAAATGTATGGGTTTTAGACATAGGAGCAACCAAACACATGAAATTTAGGAGAGATTTCTTTTTGTCTTATAAGGAAGCTTCTCTCTCTCCAGTTGCCTTAGCAGATAAGTCTATGCATACACCACTATGACTTGGTTCTATTCAAATTCTTCTTCCTAATGGGTCTATAAAATATTTGGAGGATGTTTGGTATGTTCCCACATTGAAGAAACACTTACTTTCTTTGGTAACTAGTCGAAAGAAAGGTTATCAAATTGTGCTTGAAAATGGGCTCATTTACATCAATTAAGTGAAGATGATTATAAAACTATGTATACATGATATGAAGATGGAAACTTGGTTAGATTGCATTGTAAGGTGCTTCCTCCCAATATAGAACTTGCAGCAATTGTTGACTCAGGTATAGGTACTATGTCTACACAGCGGTTATGGCATCTCCGCTATGGACATTTGAATATCCACTCTTTAGTGGATTTTTAGAGATATTGTATGGTGAATGGGTTGCCCACTTTTCACAAAGATAGTATTCTTTGTGAGTCATGTGTTTTGGGCAAACAAAATCGAGAAAATTTTCCTAAACAGTCATCTTGGAGAGCTAACAGATGTTTACAGTTAGTTCATAGTGATGTATGTTACATGAAAAAGTCATCCATTGGTGGGTGTAGATACTTTGTCTTTTTTATTGATGACTCTTCTAGGATGACTTGGGTATTCTTTATGAAAAATAAATCTAAAGTTTTCGCTATGGCTATTGATTGGTTACACTTAGTCGAAAAAGATACAGGTTCACATTTGGCCACTCTTCGTTCAGATAATGGAGGTGAGTATACCTCAAATGAATTTTTAGATTATTGTCAAGAACATGGAATTCATCGACAATATAGTAATTCTTATACTCCATAACAAAATGGAGTATCTGAACGAATGAATAGAAATTTAGAGGGCACAACACATGCCATGTTGCACTATAAATAGCTTGATGATAAATTTTGCGCTGAAGCTATTGGTACTATAGTGTATTTGAGAAATAGGTCCCCCACAGTTGCACTTTTGGGACAAACTCCATATGTGGCATGGTATGGGTTTAAACCCAAAGTTAAACACTTGAAAATGTTTAGATGTGTTTGTTTTGCTTTGGTTCCTATTAAACATAGAACTAAGTTGGAACCACGAAGTCAAAAATGCATCTTTCTTGGTTATTCTGAAGATAAAAAGGGGTTTCATTTGCTTGCATAGGATTCAGGCAAATTCATAGTGAGTAGAGATGTAATATTTGATGAGTTTGGGACTATGAACACTGCAGATATTGATTCTCAACTTGATAGATTAGAGAGGAAAAATGCAAAATGAGATAAGGGTTTGAATAATGGGAATAACTCTTTGAAGTTATGGTATGAGGCTCAAATTCCTTCACTTTCCTCTCCTTCATCTACAAGTTCATAGGTTGATGACTTAGAAATTGTTGAAAATTCTCTAAGTCCCCCATTGAATAATGCACCTAATGAGAATTTTGGAGTCCCTGATTTGAATAATTTGTCTAAGTATCCAAAATGGGCTCAAAGTACTTTTTCTAACTTGACAACAAATGAAGTTGGTTTAACAGGGCCCAGGAATTCTTGAAAATAGGTGAACTATGCTATGGTTGTTACTACTTCTTCCACTGAGCCATCCACTTTTGAGGAGGCATCTACTGAACATGTTTGGCAACAGGCAATGAAATGTGAGTATGATTCCATACTTAACAATAATACATGGGTTTTAATTGATCCTCCTCCACATGTTAAACCCATCAGATGTAAATGGGTTTATAGGACTAAGTATAAATCAGATGGCTCCATTGATAAACATAAGGCATGACTTGTTGCCAAAGGATATGCACAACAAGAAGGTATTGATTATGAGGAAACATTTACACCAACTACCAAATGGCACACTATTCATATGGTACTTGCCTTAGCAACACAAAATGGTTGGAAAGTACGTCAATTGGATGTTAAAAGTGCTTTTTTAAATGGTGATTTAAAGGAAGAATTCTATATGAAATAATCGCAGGGTTTTGAATAGGTGGGTGCTAAACACAAAGTGTGTAAATTGACAAAAGCTTTATATGGGCTCAAACAGGCACCCAGGGCTTGGTATGAGAAAATGGATTCATACTTGAAATCCATTGGTTTTCATCGTAGTGAATCAGATGATACTCTCTATTTTTGAGTGCAGGGTAAGAAAATGGTGATAGTAGTTCTCTATGTTGATGACTTATTTATTTTAGGTAATGATGAAAACCATAACAAGTCTATGAAGAAGGAATTAAAAGATGGGTTTGAGATGATAGATCTTGGACTTCTTCACTACTATCTAGGTATAGAGGTAACTCGAGAAGAGCATAGTATTTTCATTTCACAAACTAAGTATATTTAAGAGTTATTAGAGAGGTTTGGCATGAGTGATTGCAAACCTACCCTCATTCACATGGAAAGTAACTTAAAATTGTCTAAGGATGATAGCAGTGCCATTTTTGATGGCACCACACATAGACAATTGGTGGGAGGTTTGATATACTTGATGACTACCAGCCCTGATATTTCATTTTCAGTTGGAATTTTATCTAGGTTTATGCATGAGCCTAGAGAAATTCATTGGCATGCATCAAAATGAGTACTTTGTTACCTTCAGGGAACAAAAACATATGGCCTTGAATACTGCTGCGATAAGAACTTCAAACTTGTTAGATATTGTGATGCAGATTTTGGCAGATTTGTCGATGACAGAGTGTCAACCACATGATACACTATGCATATGGGTTTAGCTTCCATTGCTTGGTGTCGTAAGAAGCAGGATATAGTGGCAAATTCATCAGCAGAATTAGAGTATATTATAGCATGGGATGCTTCTAGAGAATTTGTTTAACTTCATCGTATTCTTGAAGATCTTCAAGTTTCTCAGTTTGCTCCTACACAGTTATACATTGATAATCAGAGTGCAATCAAGATTTCAAAGAATCCAGTGTTTTATGCCAAAACAAAACATATGGATGTCAAATACCATTATCTATGAATGCTAGTGGCAAAGAAAACTCTTGATCCCATATATTGCCCAACTGCTGATCAGACAACTGATATCTTCACAAAACCCCTTGACATAATCAAATTTGAAAAATTCAGAAAAATGCTTGGTATGTGTCCAAAGACCTGACTTTGGATCATAGGGGGGTTTGTTAGGACTTGTTCCAAAGTCTTAACGTTAGGTTATATTTTTGGTAGGAAATAAAGAATTATTGTAAATGGGGCACGCATCTTTTATAAAGACACCCCCATTAAATAAACTTACTTAGTTTAATTATTAGGTAGTTTTTATGTTTTATGTTTATTAATTAGAATTACTTTACGAGTTGTTTTCCCATATTTAGTTGGTTATAGGATTAGTGTTTTTACCAGTCATTGGTAAAAACTATATAAATCCATGTTTGCATTGTAAATGGGTTAATGGAGTAAAGGCACCTTTATGTACTTGATTTTTTGAATTATTAATAAAATACTTGTGCACACGCACTAAGTAGGGACAAGGTTCAACCTATTTTGATTCTGGAGTTATCAATTAATTTAATGCAAGAGTATCTAAATTCTAACATATTTCTATGTTCCCCCAAAAGTCGCCATTTGTTGAGGTCAACATACCCTCATTCCTAAAAAATGGGGACCTTTATTAAAAATATTGTAAATTTGTACCTTAAAATTTAAAATTCACTTTATCATAGTACCTTTTTCATGTTTACAGTTAATTTTTTATTTCAAGATCACTCATAGATAGTTTGGTTAGCATTTTTGTTCATGATTCTAGTTTCATATCAGCTAAATTTGCTAACATTGGATATTTATGTTTTAGGTTGTATGTCTAATACAGTCTAATTGGAATGAGTAATGTCTAGATTTCTATATCTTAATGTTAATTTGATATTTTACTAACCTTTAGTCTATTGAAAATCAAATTTAAGTCATGGTTAATCATCTTAAAACACTCATTCAAATTACCCTAGCTCAGGTCCCTTTAAATCAGATTCAAATTGGATGAGAACAATTTATGTGGGAATGATTAATAATGCCATGGAATTAGTTAAATTTTTATCCAAAGGTTTAGCCATGTTTATTAACACAACCAAACCTTAGTCTAACTTTTTTATGTTTGGTCACTTCATGTTCCAAGCCCACATTGGTCCATTTTATTTCCACATGGTCTAACTAACCATCACGTCTTTTTATTATGCTTTATACTTAAGGTAAAAGCCTTGTAATAATACTTTATTCCATGTCTTTTATTATGTGTGTGGTCCCCTTTATCATATTTTAAAACCTATCTTAAAGATTTTATCGTAAAGTTTTATCATGTTTATCAACATGAATAAAACCATAGTATAAAATATTTAATGTAAGTTCTCTATATTCCTTGATCCTAACTTAATATTCTTTATTTTTATAGGATCAATGATATCCATTTGTTTAGGTAGAGTTGATTGAATGATGTGACATAAAGTCAATAAGTTGAGATCTTTATCTATGATATGCATTCACTTGGGAAAATTGATCTAACAGTGTAGATTAGAGTTGAAAAATCAAGCCACGACCATAAATTTAAAGTCCAAGCATGTCTTCAAAGATAAATGGTATGCAACCAAGTGTAGACATTCTGATCGACCTTGTGTAATAAGTCAAAAATTCAACAAAGCCCTAAGACAATGGGAAGGTGATAAGTGTTACACTCAAAACTAAAGAACACTTAGCAACAAATGGCATTCAACCTTGTATATCAAGATCCAATGAAGTGCATTGATTTGACCAATCAAGATCTAATGATGTGTAATGAAGGTTGAAAAGTAAATAATCCTAATGACAATCGTGAAGGCAACAAGTGACAAAATTGCGTATCAAGAATTAATGTTTGAGCATATTAAAAACATTAATGATACACAGATCCCATACACATTCTAATCAATGGTCTACATAGCAAAGGATATAATCTAATAAATCAAGATCAACAGTGTGTATTTGCTCAATCATAAAGGATCGAATGGTGTGAGATAGAGGTTGAAAATTCAAAGAAGTAGGAACAAATGTGGTGGTGATAAGTTTCATAATCATCAATAAAATCACAATGTGACAAATGTTATTCGATCTTTTAGATTGAGATCAATGGTCCATACTAGCGTATGCAAAACAGAATCTAAATGTGCAAGATCAAGGTGGAATTTTAAAAAGACAATTCTCAATTTATAAATATTAATGATCAAAGTGATATGAAAGTGCCACAAGGATGCCATGAAGATCATGATTTAAACTAGCTTCTATTATTAAATCACTAAGAAGACATTAAAAAGAGATGAAAAGGACCTCAATAAGATGGGAAATTAAGAAAGAGAGTTGTTCATGAGACCCATTATCAACCTCCATCTGATCAATGAGCAACATTATAAAATGAAGATCTTACAAGGAAGACAGAAGGGTATAACAATACTAGGATCCCAAATTTAGTTGGATTAGGAATATTATTTTTAAAATTATCATTGTATATTTTTGAAGTGGATTATTCTTTTTACAAAGGCATGTATAGCTTGTAAAGTACATTACCTATAGGTCAATATATTAGATAAAGTCATTTATTCTAGAATGTAATAGAAATGACAGCTATCCTATACACATTTACAAATGTAAATTTTCATTATTGATCGGTATACCTCATGAATTGTATACATAAATAGGTATTGTCAATTGTAAAAAGGGGGGAGTTATTAGAGCCAAAATTACTTTGTAAACTTGGATCAAGTAGTAGAAAAAAAGAATTCTACAAAGATTGTCTAATATTTTTTTGTGTGTTTTCTATCATGGATGCTTCTTTAGTTATCTAGGTTGATATTTATATTTGAATTGTTTTATGGATCTTAGCTATGCACATGTTAATGTAGAGTTGTTAATTTATGCTTATGCTAGGTTGATTTAAAGATCTTGTGTTCATTTCATTCTCTTTTTCTTTTCTTGAAAATGTGTAGAAGTTATTTTCCTATGGAAGTAAACCCTTAAAGTGAACTTGATTTCTTATTTGCATTACCTTTCTTTAGACATTTAATTGATATATAGTAGGATCAGTGCCTATACAATTTCATGATATGTATTGGTTAAGTTCATGTCTTGATGAAATCTAAATTTTGTCATAATGTCTATATTGAAGATCAAAAACACCTTCTTTCTACCCTACCCTTTGTTTTTCTCCTTTTTTGATCAGATCACTATACTTTAACTTGTCATTGTAAATATTATGGTTAGATTAGGGTTAGACTTTAGGGTTCAAGCATCATTAATTTGATTTAATTTAGATTTTTTTCATCTTCACAAATTTTTAGGACCACAGTTGCTCCCAATAACCATTTACATATTCATTTTATGAAATAGTCATTTAGCTTGGCCACTAATCCACCATAGATCTCTGGAAGATCATAACCAACAACTCATGTAATGAATTCTTTGAATCCAAAAATGAGAAGTGTTTCTCAAACACTATATGAACCTGATTATACATTTAAGTGCATCAACAGGGGAAGATCATGCAAGGAAGGAAAAATCCAAAAAATGTTATCTTATTATTTTAATAATACTATAACCATAAGATAATCAATGATACACTTATATAGATATACCAAGATAATAGATAATCAATGATACTATTATGATATATAATAATTAGCTTTTTAACAATGATAAGCATTAAGAGTATAATATTCTAATGATAAGTGTGATAAGTGAAGGTATAAGCATATATATAGTGTATATAGATAATAGTTATAGTTTAACAATATAAATATTGAATTAGAAAATAATATAAGTGTATTTTATCACTATTTATAAGAGAATTAGAGAATAGACATGCTCAATTAGTATTTTGTGTAAGTAGATTTGTGTTTAGAGATTTCTTAGACACATGTACTTGATTGTTATTTCTTAATCTCATGATATAACATAGTAGATATCCACATGTCTATAATGAATACTCTTATGTTAATTATACTACTTTTATAACTTTTCATGACATATATACCACAATAAGATGTATATATTTTAAAACAATTACACCGAATAACTAATGTATATTACTCTGAGTACATTTGGAATCAACATATAATGGGAGATGCACTATACAATAAATATTGAATAACTAAATATATGGGTAATGAACATTGTCTTTGTTATTCATCATTATTGAAATAAATGTTTATTTCATGTATCACTTATTTATTATTATATATTATGGTGTATATAGCTATGCTTATTATCTATATGACATGAGAGAACATAAAGACACAGTGACATGAGATAATTCGTGTACCTCGTAACTGTTCTGAATTTACATTCATTATAACATGGCATTTATATGTTATTTTCTCCCCTTTATCTTAATGTTACACTATTATTCTACACCATATACTAGATATTTTAGATTATATATATATATACATAAGGTATGACATGTCACAAGTTTAAAAGCTAGTAATGGAACTTAGAATTGCAGGTGTTCAAAATGCTCATACAATAATGGGTTCCCCTTTGGTGAAGTCACTCTTTTGTATTGATGGTAATAAATAATTGTAAATTAATAAATATGTTTCCATACTTAATTTTTGCCTTTTATTTAGTGTGATAAATGCATGTTTCCTATTTCAGGTTATTTAGGTGCTTATCCATTACTTCATTACATAAATTGTTACATTCCTAATTTATAATCCAAGATACCTCTATAGTTTAAAATAGGTTGATATGTCTATAGTAATACAAATATGTATGATATACATAAAATTTAACTAATCTGAAGGATACTAGTATAGAACCTATCACTATCATATAATGATTATAACATGTAAAAACATATGTATATTATAGTGAGCTAAGTATCTGGTAGTGTAGATCCATTTTTCTAATCTAGTTACTCATACTTGTTCAGAATACTAATATCTTATAATAAATAGTCAAATTATTTTATGAATAAGGAAAATTATGATGGAAACATATGAAGTCTTTGATTAGACTTATAAATGATAGTTGCCAGTTGTATGCAATATACACTATTTGAGAACTTGTGTATGGTATACGACTAGATTTTAGTATGTACAAGTGTTTTTAAAGGTGAAATATATCTACATATGGACTCCAGTATTCTCATAAAAATAAAAAATTATAAGAACATTGGGTCATATACCTATAGTTTGATGGATTGATAAAAAAGTATTCTAAGGGATAAGAAACTTTATCCATATGAATACAATCTCCTAGAAACATAAAAAGATTATGACTGACTATTGGTATATATACATATAGTACAAAAAAACCTACGTACAATACATATTATGAGTATATTAATATGTACAAGTGTTTATACTTATATATAATATATTAGTGCATTGTAATGCGTGCCTATAAGTTGAAATAATGTGTAGTTTTAAACATAGGATATATCCAATTGGTATAAACTATACTTATTTGTCTAATAGTTAGGATTATGAGGCATTAGATTATTGAAACTATAAGACTTATTATTCATAAATGTGTAGTTATGTTCATGAACAATGAACAATGATATTATGGGATGCCATAAAGTGTAAAATGTTTGAAAACTAGAGCCTAAATATATGTTTCACTTGAGTGGTACAAACTATAATTGTTATGTCTAGATTCATTCATACATTTGACAAACTAAATCATGTTTTATGATAGTAAGTAGAAAGTATTATATTGTGTCTACATATGGAAAATAGAATATGAATCCTAATATATATATATATATTATAATCGGTTGGTATATTATGAACTTGTTTTCTTATTAATTATGTAATAAATGATGTTGTGAATATTTATTCATATGTTTGACAGACTAAATGTATATATTTTCTTATTCCCATGCTTAGCATGTTTTGTGATGGCTAGTAGAAGTAATATGTATGAATATGTTGGTTATATATATATATATATAAACCAAATCTCACATTTTTGGTACTAAGTAAGTAGTGAGACATACTTCACTAGCTTACTAGAATCACAATGCCAAAAGAAGGTAATCCGATCAAGTGGTGCTTATGAAATTGATTGATCTTAGAGATCAATAACTATTCAAAAAATTTGACCAAAGAATTGTTAGTGAGATACTACCATTTCATGTGAAATATTTGCATAATTTTGTATTAGCTTGTTAGAATGCATCTCTTTATGGTACACCACATGTTTATTTTTAGAAATCATATAACACACATGTACTAATTTGTCTCTATGGATTCTTGCACCATCACTATCTACTCATCCATGAAGGGAGAGCCATTCCATGATGGGTAATTGTGTGGAGGATCGATGGTATGTAGGTGTGGAAAAGCACTTAGATAATGTTCTCCCTCCTCACAATAGTACTTAATTGGATATGACACCTGAGATTACTAAAGATACTAGAATTTAAGAACTCATTTTTCATAGAGATTTGTATCTACTATCTTTTACATGGTATTGTATTTACTATTTTTGAGACATTAATCATATGAGATGTAATTATATTTTGACTATACAAAGAGCATGGGATACTTACCACTTAATAATATGTGCATTTAGATAGAGTTTTGTGTCTTATATACATTAATTATATGAGTAGGAATCCTAAAAGATCACTTGTAGATTGGCACCACTTAGTACAGTGGGAATTTTCTTGTAATAGAGTGTAGACATCTTGGTAAAGAATTCTTATGTGTTAGGATTTTTATCATGGATTGGCACACCTATGTTTATGTGGATTAGGAGGAGGTGTCATCTCTCATAGCTTGTATGGAGGTGAGTTGTTAGTTTCTCACTCTCTTTTGATATCATTATAAGCCACCGATGGCATTCATATTTTCATGATGTTGATTTAGTGTTCTCTTAAATATAAATTAATTTTTGAAATGTTGTTTTGATGATATTCCCTGGAGTTTATGGGATAGTGTGTTCTACTTATTATTTATAAAAAATTGTATGAAAGGAATGGATTGATGCATCTATGTGGTTAATATATTTCCTTTCGATCGTGGAAATAGGTTGTGATACTACCCTAACCAATTTTTTTAGTGTGTAATGGTCTTGGAAACTTTAGTTACCATGTATTTTTCATACCATGTCAGTGTATTTAAGAGTTTTGTTGTTGAGATGTTAGTTCACTACTTTCCACTTGTGGATTTTAGAGTTACACTTTCCAGTGCTACCTTATCTAAACTTAGGAACATTGACCATGTGGAGTGGCAAACCATGGATTTATATTGGTTATAGAGTAGGATTTATAATTTGATTATAATTTTGATGTTATTATTTACCCCAGATTTCATTGGTATTATTCTCATCTTGCTTAAAACATGTTGTTTTGATGAGTTATTTATGTACCTTTCACCTAGAATGAGTGTGGAATAGGATGTGCCAAACCTCTTATTAGTCTAAGGGGTTGAGGTAAGCTTATAAATTGTTATGTATCTAACAAAAAAAATAGGGATACACTGTCTCACTTGTTCTTTTTATAAGGTTGTAAGGATGTTGTGATCCTGGGTCTTTGTTTTTTATGATAGTTTTAACATTATTTCCTCTTAACTATGAATATAACATAATATGTTAAGATGTGAAATATGATACTAATTATGTTGGATAATGGCAACTTACTACCATATGCAATGTTTATATGTTTTTCTAGTGATGTATATTAATACATCATGAATTATTTAGCATATATAATTGATCTCTAAGATTTATTAGTATTTATTGGTGATTCAATGAACCATGTGCACATTTTGGATATCATTAGGTCTTGGAGACTTAAGGGATGAGTGGTGAACTAGGAACGTGAGCACTAAGAGATGGGAGTGGACCCTAGTTAGTCTCACATTGACTTGGTAGTTAATGAGTTCGGATTTGAGAAGTAAATATTATCAAATCTAAGATTTAACAAGCATTATTTATCAAATTTAGTTGTATGGCCATATGCATATATACTATGGAATATTTATTCATTAATTTTACATACATCATACCTGTCAGGTGCTACATGGAGTAATGACACTATTGACATTTTATACTTATAAAGAGATAAAAAAATTAGTTATGGTATTAACTTATACACATCATTCTTCTTAGGTTCCCTTAAAATATTTCTCTAGATTGAGGAAAACACTCTCAAGGATAGAGAAATGTGCAGACGGACTGAGAGACATTGTGAAACTCTCCATAGCCATTTATTTTTGGATTTTATGATGATTTCATTTGCTTTTGGTTGAATTATAGATTTATAAAGTCAGTGATAATTTCATCAAGATATGTGGGACCCTTCAAGGGATTAGGAGTGGTTAGTTCTATAGAATAAAGACTTTTTTTTGCCATTTCTAGACCTTGGGGTGGTCATCATAGAACCAATTAGAGTAATTGACACTTGTAAAAATAATTTTTATAATAGAGAAATGTTACAATACAAGGTCTTTTAGGACTAATAGTCTAAGGAAAGTGTTATGTGGGAGGAATATGATGAGTTCTACAAGAGATTTCCATATTTATTTGCTTGATTTGATACTTTATATTATAATTATATTTTTGTTGAATAATGTTTTTAATTTAGAACTTATGTTTGAATAAATGTCATCTGGGATGATGGTTAACTTTATATGGGAAGGATGTTACATCCTGATTCCTCACTAAGCAAACTTGTTTATTTATGGATTTTTATTAGTTGATAATTTGATTTGATTATTACTAACTAAGTTGTAAGTCATATGCTATTATGGGATAGTGGTATGATACTTTGGTTTCATGATTTCACTTCTATGAGTAAGCCATAGAGTATATTATTTACATTTTGATCATATTGAATTTTTATTTAGTAGTATTTTATGATATAGATGTCATGATGATAAGGACTAACTACCTACTTGTCATGAGTGGGACACAAGAGAGATTCAACCCTCAGAGTATGATGAAGGGAAAGAATCATCAAAGAGGGTGATAGATAAAGTTGTTGGGGATGATATATGAATGGCTAGAACCATGTAGACACCACATTAGATAATATATTTTAGGTGTTTTTGAATGTTTAGCGTAGTGGGTTTTTGGATTTTGTTTGAATTTGGATAAATGTTTATGCATACTAATTATATGTTAGCTTAGTTAATGATGATGTGAAATTAATCTTATGTGTTTGTGTTATGTAGTGCTAATGTGTTCATGATTGCTAATGATTTTGGTAATGTAAATATGTGAGAATAAGTATCGGGTTACTACCCTATGTAGACTAAACCCATGTGTATAAAATGTTAACTAGTTACCTTTATGATATTTAGGAATACCCTTATTTTTATTTAATGCCTTAATATAGATAGATAACACTAGATATAAATAACGGATTAATTTACATAGTTACCATTATCATAATGGTGTTATATTTTATAACACCATTATGATAATGGTAACTATGTAAATTAATCCGTTATTTATATCTAGTGTTATCTATCTATATCAAGGCATTAAATAAAAATAAGTGTGTGTGTGTGTGTGTGTGTGTGTGTGTGTGTGTGTGTGTGTGTGTGTGTGTGTGTGTGTGTGTGTGTGTGTGTGTATGAAAATCCCCATAAAGGAAAATAAAATAAATAAAACAAAAAAACTAAATGCATTGTGTTATTAATAGAATGAAAAAAAGAAAAAAATAGAAGAAGGTAGGGATTTAAATAAATTTAGGTGAGCTCTAAAGGAAAAAGGAGGTTATTTATAAGAAAAAAGGAAGAAAGGAGGAAGATTAGAGTAACACGTTGATGGGAAGGAGAAGGACTGAAACTAGTAAAAATTATCGAGATAACACCTTACCAGTTTATAAGGTTAACCAAGTTGCATTTTAAATTTCGTGTGATGTTCATAATCTATGTATGCAAAATATGAGATTATTGTTAAATAAACCACATAATAATATATTACTAATTAAAATAAATATTTGAGTCTTATAGTGGTATGGTAGAATTTTGAATAATATATTGCATTTATATATTTAATTATATATGATGGATGTTAAATATATGTGACTAGTGGTACTAGTATATTTATGAATAGTTGATTAAATATGATTACTTAGGCTTTATGGTTGTTAAATATGAGGAAGGAGACCTATAATTGATATCAATACATTATCAAAATTACTCAAAATATAAGCTTAGTTTATGGTAATCCAGCTCGAACATTATCATTACACTAGCAGGGGATATTTAGAGCTGGTATATGTCTACCATCACTATACATATCACATGATAGACTATTGCATATGACTTATTAGTATAGATCTATTATATTTTATACAAGTTCAAATGTATAATGACTAATTTTATCATTTATATATTACTAAAATCACAATGATCTACACTTTGATCATAATATTGGATCTTAGTTGTAACTCTGATATCTATAAAATATTTACCATGCTTATATTATTGGTGGTTATATGTTGGTGATCTTGGTTGGATTAAATTGGTCATGGATGCCTTGATCTTGGTCTGCCACATAAATTATGTTGTGCATGCTATGTTGGTTGGTGGCTTAGTATTATGCCATGTTTTTGTCACATTGAAATAATTAACAGATTTACTATATTTAGTTCACCCTTTTATCATTTATCCAGTGATATACCAACAACCTTTATATTATAATATATGTGTATTAATAAAATTGGGATGATAATATGAGTATCTATATATCGACTTATATATTACTAGTATTTATAAAAATTTGGATTTAGAGATCCACAAAATATTATCTTATTATTCTAATAATACCATAATCATAAAATATTCAATGATACACCTATAGAAATATACCATGATAGTAGATGATAGATGATACTATTATGATATATATTAATTGGATCTGTAATAGTCATAAGTGTTAAGTGTTTAATATTCTAATGATAAGTGATAAGTGAATCTATAAGCACATATATAGTGTATATAGATAACATTTATAGTTTAGAAGTATAAAATTTGATATAGATAATAGTATAAGTGTATTTTATCATTTAGCATCAGATAATTAGAGAATAGTCATGATTGATTAGTGGTTTATATAAGGAGATTTTTATTCGGCTATTTCTCAGGCATATATACTTAATCAGTATTTCTTAATCTCATGATATGAAATAGTATATATAAGCATGTATATAAAAAACACACTTATGTTAATTATACCTCCTTTATAACTCTCCTTGACATATATACCACCAAATGATATATATAGTTTACAACAATAAGGAAAAATAACTAATGTATATTACTCTGAGTATGTTTTAAATCGACATATAATGGGAGATGCACTATACAATAAATATTGAATAAAGAAATATATGGGTAATGAACGTTGTCTTTATCATTCATAATTATTAAAATAAATAGTTATTTCATGTATTACTTATGTGTTGTTGTATACCATGTTGTATATAGCTATGATTTTTATGTATATGACAAAAGAGAACATAGAGACATAGTGACATGAGATAGTTCATATAACTCCTAACTGTGATTAATTTATAGTTATTATAACATGATATTTATATGTTATGTTATCCCTTTTATGTTAATGCTACACTATTATGCTAAACCATGTATCATATATTCTAGAAAATATATTTATTTTATGTATGACATGTCACGAGTTGGTAGACCAGTAATCAAAGTTGGAAGTGTAGGTGATCCAAACTATTATAAAATTATAGTTTTCCCTTTGGAAAAGTCACTCTTTGGTATTGATGGTAAGCAACAGTTATCAATTAATAAATTTTTTCTATATTTATTCTTTACCTTTGATTTATTGTGATAAATGCATGTTACTTATTTCAGGTTATTTAGGTGCTTATCCATTACTTCTTAACATGAAGTGTTACATTCATAATTTATACTTTGAGACACCTCCATAGTGTGTGTGTGTGTGTGTGTGTGTGTGTGTGTGTGTGTGTGTGTGTGTGTGCGCGTGTGTGTGTCTGTGTGTGTGTGTGTGTCTATATATATATATATATATATATATATATATATATATATATATATATATATATATATATATATATATATAAGGAGACACTATCATATAGAATAAAAGAATGACATAATCCATGGAAATATATTAGGCTGATATTTCAATACTGATACAGATGTATATGATATACATACCATTTAACTAATTTGAAGGACAACTGTATATAACGTATCACTAACATATAGTGATGATAACATATAAAATCCTGTGTATATTATAGTGACCTGAGTAATTGGTATTGTAGATCCATTGTTGGAAGCTGGTTACTCTTTCGAATACTAATATCTTATAATAAATAGTCAAAGTATTTCATGAATAAGGAAAATTATGTTGGAAACATATGAAGTCTTTCATTAGACTTATAAATGACTATAGGCATTTGCATACAGTATACATTATTTGAGAACTTGTGTATAGTATATGACTATATTTTAGTATGTACAAGTGTTCGTAAAGGTAAAATATACCTACATATGAAATTTTGTATTCATATAAAAATACAACATTATTAGAACATTTGGTAATATGGCTATAGTTTGATGGATTGATAAAATAAGTCATTATGAGTGTCAAGAAACTTTATTGATATTAATATAATCTAATAGAAACATGAAAAGGTTATGACTAATTATTGGTATATATGTATACATTATATAAAATTTATGTGTAGTACATATTATGAGGATATTAATATGTACAAGTGCTTAGACTTATATAGTAGATATAAGTGCATCATGATTTGTGCCTATAAGTTATAATAATGTGCAGTTTTAAACATATGATATATCTAGTTAGCATATATTGTATTTGCTTGCCTATTATTTAGGATTTTAGGGAATTTGATTCTTAAAATCATAAGACTTATTATTCGTAATTATGTAGTTATGCTCATAAATAATGAACAATGATATTATGGGATGGTATAGAGTGTATTATGTTTGAAAACTATAATCTAAATGTATGTTATACCTGAGTGGCATAAACTATAATTATTATGTATAGATTCATTCATATATTTGAAATACTAAATGTATGCATGTAACATGTTTTATGATAGTAGAAATCACTGTATTTTGTCTTCTTACCGAAAATAGAATATTTAGTATAATATATATTATACTCGATTGGTAAAATCTAAAATTATTTGCTTATTACTTATGTAATAAATGATATTATGTAGATTCATTCATACATTCGACAGATTAAATGTATGTAGTTGGTTATTCTTGTGCTTAGCATGTTTTATGATGGTCAGTAGGAAATAATCTGTATGAATCTATCTTTTATATATATATTAAAAAAATATCACATTGTCAGTACTAAGTAAGTGGTGAGACAAACTTTATTATATTACTAAAATCATAATGTCAGATGAAGGTAATCCGATCAAGTGGTGTGTATGAAATTGGCCAAAATAATGTTAGTGAGACTTTGTCATTTCATGTGTGTGGTTTAAAATCTTATGAAATAACTTGTTACAATGGGTTTTTTAATTGTACAATACATATTTATTTATCAAAATCATATAACACACGGGTGCTACCTTTTCTCTTTATATTCTAACACTATCACTATCTATTTGAAGGGAAGGCCATTCCTTGATGGATAATTATGTAGGTGATAGATGGTCCATGGTTGGTATGGAAAAATTATTGAAGGATACTCTCCCTCCCACATTATTAACTACTTGGAGATGACACTTGAGATTGCTAGATATACTAGAATTCGAGAACTAATTCTCCATAGAGGTTTGTATCTAGTATCTTGTACATTATATTATATTTATTATTATTAAAACATTAATCTAATAAGATGTAATTATTTATTTGTACTTTCAAATTAGTGGTTGTATCATTGTACTAGTTGTGGTTGGGTATTTGTAATTACTTTCCATATTTGGTTATGATGTGTTTTAGATGTTGTTAGTGATCAATGATTATAAGATTACACATGATTATTTATAGTTAATATACATAGAGTGTTATATACGGATAATTAATTATATTTTAGTAGTGAATTTTAATGGAGGAATGCATTTATTAAATTTTAAAAAATATATATGTTTTGACACTTGAGATTGCCAAATATACTGGAATTCGAGAACTCATTCTCGATAGAGATATGTACCTAGTATCTTTTATATTGTAATATATTTATTATTATTGAGACATTAATTTAATGAGATGTAATTATTTATTTATAATTTAGATGTAGTGGTTGTATCATTGTACTAGCTATGGCTAGGTATTTGTAATTACTTTCTATATTTGCTTATGATGTGTTTCATATGTTTTTAGTGACCAATGACTATATGATTTCACATGCTTATTTATAATTAATATACATAGAGTGTTATATATAGATAATTAATTATATTTTGATGGTGAATTTTAATAGATGAATGCATTGATTAAATTTTTAAAAAAATTATGTTTTAATAAGTCAAACCAAGTGGGGTTGTTACAAAAATGAAAACCCCTTTTAATAGAGGAAGGAAACTCTACAGAGGTGGTGAGTAAAGGTAAGGTCCTCATATTGGAAGTGATAATAATCAACAACAAACAACTATAACAATTTAACAATAAATTACATGATGCAGGAATATGTTTGGTAAGATTGATTTAGCAGTAGAATTCCATTAATAAGAAAGCTTCCAAAATGATCAAATCCTTTTCACAATTTGCTAAGGCTGAAGGCACTCCCCAAAAACTGGTCACCTAGGCAATAGAGACTCTTTTACCAAAGATCTCACTCAAATCTCCCTCCAAGAAGACACTAAAGAAGGAATTTATGTGGAAGAAACCTAGGATGATAACTCCAAAGGAGGATGGTGTAGTTCTAAGAAATATAACTCAAGCCAAACTCACTAAGAACAAACTAATAGAGTAGGTAAAGGAGACCAAGGTGATTATAATAAATACTTTAGGTGAGTTTCAATAGATAGACTAAGCCATTATCATGTTTTATCATACCATTTTCCCTAAATCCTTGTCAATATTGATATCTCCAAGGATTTACCTACAAATATTAACCTAAAAGTTGAGGACTAGTTATGTACTCAACCTCTTGATTATGAGGGTTTGACCTTTTATTTTCATAAACATATTGATATTAGTCATTTAACCAAGACCTATAGTAGCTCCAAAATAAATATGAAGAGATCTTGGTATAAGAGTGACCTTACTATTGTTATTATGATGAAGGGAGATGATACTTAGAGTGACACTTTAGACTCAGCTTTAGAATCTTCTAAACTCCCTCATATAAGTAGTACTCCCAATGTTCTAATGATCAAAGAGTGAGTAACCATACCAGAAACAATGACTGTTATACGAAAAGGTATAATAGATAATGTTTGAAATGACCAATTTTAGCCCATCACTTCAATTAGAGTCTTTATCCCTTTCTTTCAAAAATAAATATTTCAAGAGATATGGGATCATAAAAAAGTATAAATGAAGAAAAAAATTGTACATCCAATGGTCTAGGAATAAATTACTATGACCCTTTAATATTGAAAAAAGAGAGACAATGGATGAGGGTATTTTTTTCCTAATGGGTCTTTTTTTTTTAAATTATTGTCCTTGACAAGTTGTGTTTTATTCAACTAAATACTAAAGGAAGAAGTATTTTATGAAGAAGATTTGTAGACTGGTATTTTTTCAAGGATCAACATTTTTTTGTTGGCTTGATGTTTTGATCCAAGTGTTCTATTAGTAGAAGTGTTACTAGTGAACTTCACTGATATATTTTTTTTCTTGATTTTACAAGGTTTTGAAGTCATTCAAAACCCATGATTTTACCCTTACCCAAAAAATACATTGGAATTTTAGTAAACTTAAAAAAATTGAATTTGAAATGAAATCAAGGAATACACATGTAAGACTTTTTAAAAATATAATAGTTAATGAAACTAAAAAGTAACAAGAACAAAAAAATCACCAATAGGCCAAGATCTTGAAAAAATACTTAGAATTGATTTGTAGTGATTTACTTAAATAATTACAAACCCACACCATGCTTAAATAAGACTCAACTCAGAATTTAGAATTTACATACAAAATTTGAAAAAAAAACTAAATTATAAAAGAAAATGGCTATTTTTTTAAAACCTCTCAAAATAGCCCAATTTTTTTGTAAAATCTTCGAAACACTATAATTAGACTATGAAAAAAAATTCAATTGAAGTTGATGTCTGATTTTAAAAATATACAATTTGTAAAAATAAAAAAAAACTAAAAAAATCATTAAATTGTAATGTTGGACCCTTAGATGATCACATATGGCCTCCTAAAAATATTGAAAACATTTTGAGGTAGGCATAAATGCCCATGGACAACAACTTAATTTTTGATATGGTCATTTTGGTGCATGGAAGAGCTCGAACGAAGCTATAGGTCAAAAATTATGGCCTCTAAAAAGTTACACTATTTTTTCTGCATCATTTTCCTCTAGTTGAAAATAACTCTATTAGTTGTCCTAATTATACTACTACCACATTTACTTATCAATCCTCTTCATCTCCCATTCTATAATTTAAGTGTTGTCTTCTTACTGCAATCTTTACCACTACACCAAATACTTGTTATAATTTCCTTGCCTTATGTTCACTATCTTCATATCCAAAACCTGCACTATTTTTTCTTTCTTCTTCTTTGGAACATACTATTCCCAATTTAATTTTTAATCTTCATCATATTTACCATTTGAAACATTAGATATTGGAGATCTATCAAAATTCTCTCAAACACTCACCTCACATGCGTTATAATTGATTTTCTTCATAATTTTACATGATATGATTTTATTGTATTTTAACATTTTGTATGTGCCTTTTGGAAATCTTTCTTTCCTCAAGTAAACCATTACCAACTCTCCTTCAAATACCTTGGATCTTCTTTTGACATCTACTGCTACTTTATATTTCTCATTACTTTCCTACAACTTTCTTCTTACTCCTTGCAACTACTTCATATGCTCTACAAATGCTTTTGCATCACTAATTCGATTTGCAATTGGAAATTATACCAAATCTAAAATACCCATAGGATTTCTCTCATAAACAACTTGAAAAGGTGAATTTCCTATTGATCTATTCATTGAACTATTATATACAAACTTGGCTTGTGGTAAATCCAAGTCCCATTACTTTGGCTTCTCTCCCACTATGCATCTCAATAAATTTTTGAAGCTCCTACTCACAACTTCTGTTTGTCAATCTATTTGTGGGTGATATGCGCTACTGAACTATCTCTTATTACCCATCTTCTTCCACAAAGTCCTCATAAAATGACTTGAAAATTTTATGTCTCTATCTGAAGTAATATTTTTTGAAACACCATGCAATCTCATAGTATCCATTAAAAATAATTCTGCAACTCTAGTGGCATCATTATTTTTCTTACATGCAATGAAATGAACCATTTTAAAAAATCTGTCTATAACCAAAAAAATTGAATCATTACTTCTCTGTGTGTTTGGTAATCCCAACATAAAATCCATACTCAAATATGCTTATGGTTCTCTTGGAACTGGTAATGGCATGTAAAGTCCAGTATTTTATGCATGTCTTTTAGCCACCTGACATATTCTACACCTTGAAACATACCTTGTCACATCTCTCTTCATCTTTGGCCAAAAATACTTTTGATCCACTAAAGATATTATATTCGTCTTACTAAAATGTTTAGTGAAAGCACCGCTATGTAATTCTCTTATTATATTGTCTCGTAGACACCCAATTAGAATGCATAATTGTTTTCCTCTGAAGAGATAACCTTCCTATATAAGATATTCATCATGAATAATAACTATCCCACCTATTAATGGATTCCTACACCATTCAAATATCTTGTCAAAATATGGATTAGTATCATATTTTTTTAATATCATCAAATCCAACTACACTTACCATAGTAGTTAATAATGCTACCCTCCTACTTAATGCATCAGCTATTTGATTTTGTTTTTTTTATTTATGTTTCAACACAAAAGTATACCCTTGCAAGAAAGAAACCCACTTTGTTTGCCTACTATTTAAATTCTTTTATGTATTCACATACTTCAAAGCCTCATGATCTATAAATAGTATAAACTCCTTAGGCACCAGATAATCCCTCCAATGTCTTAATGTTTGTACAATTGCATAAAGTTCAAAATCATAAGTAGAATAATTTATTCTTACTTCATTTAATTTCTCACTAAAATATTCTATTGGCTTTCCTTTTTGACTTAACACAACACTAATTCCTATAAATAAAGCATCACAATCAACCCAAAACACTTTGTTAAGATCTAGTAATACTAAAATTGGCCTTTCTATAATCTTCTTCTTCAAAATTTTAAAACTTTTTATGGTTAGTCTAGTCGATATAAATTCTTTCCCTCTCATAAAATCTATTATTGGTGCCACAATACTACTAAAGTTTTTAATAAATTCTATGTAAAAAGTTACTAAACCATGGCAACTTCTTACTTCTATAATTTTTTTTGGAATAGGCCACTCAACAATCGCTTTTATCTTTTTTTCATCTATTTTCACACCATTTGGTGAAACTACAAATCTCAAAAATACCAAACCATTTTTCATAAACCTGCACTTCTTCAGATTTGCATATAACTTCTCATTTCTTAACAAATCCATTACCATTCTCAAATTCTATAAGTGGTCTTCTTTAGTTTTACTGAATATCAAAATATAATCATCAAAATAAACAACCACAAAATTACCAATATATTCTTATAGCATTATATTCATCACCCTCATAAATATGCTAGGTACATTAGATAATCCAAATGGTATCACCATCCACTCATATAAGCCATCCCTAGTCTTGAATGCAGTTTTCCACTCATCTCCTTTACGAATTCAAATTTGATAATAGCCACTCTTTAGATCAATCTTGGTAAAATATTTTTCTCCTGTAACCACATCCATCATATCATCTAAAGGAGGTATAGGAAACCTACACTTTATTATAATCTTATTAATTACTCTACTATCCACACATTCTCCATCCTTCATCTTTCTTTGAAGTTAGCAATTCTGGTGTTGCACATGCACTCATACTCTCCCTTATCACTTTCTTCCTTGGCTATTTACCAACCTATTTATTTAACTCTACATGTTATATTGGACTCATCCTATAGGCTACTTGATTGGGTAAATATTATCTTAAAATCAAATCAATGTGATAATAAATATCTCTCTTCGATGGTAGCCATCTGGTAACTCATCAGGCATAACATCTGCATACTCTTTCAACACTCTTGCTGCTTCTATTGGTATTGGTACCATTTATGTCTCTTCATTCTTTGCTACCTTCATATCTTGGATACATTCTTTAGTATAGAACATGCTTTTTATCTTATTTTCCTCTTTAAGAGGTAGTAAAACTACCTTTGTAGCACCTTTTTAAAAAGTGTATGTGTTCTTTACTCCATCATGAACTACTTTCCTATCAAATTTCCATAGTCTCCCCAATAACACATGACATGCATCAATTGGAATAACATCACACCATATTTCATCATTATAATTTTTTTCCTATAGGAAAATTGATTAAGCACATTATATCTATTGTAACATCATTCCCTTTATAAACCATGAAATCCGATAAGGGTTATGATGCTTTTCATATTGTAGATTTAGTTTCTCAATCATTTCTTTAGAAATCATATTGTCACAACTACCACCATCTATAATTACTTTGCATACCTTTCCACTTGAAGTACATCATATTTGAAAAATATTTGATCGCAGCCATGCATCACCACCTTCTTTATTCTACACTTGTTATTTATTTAGAGCGATCATGGTTCTTCTCATCTTGAGATTATCTCCAACATCTACTAGTGCAACTTCAATATTCTACTCTTCTATTTCAGCCTCAGCTAGATTTATTATTGGGTGATCTTCTTGCCTCCTTTCTTGATCTTAATTGTTTGGACACTCAAATGCTCTATGCTCTTCTTCTCTACATATATAACAGACAAGATATGTGTTGACTTGATAACCATCCTCTATTACCACTATAACTTCATTCTCTCTGAGATCCTCTTTCTCTTTGTTGGTATTGAAACTCTTTCCTATTATCATCTTGTCTTTCTGCACCACATGATGATTCACCTTTATTAGCATTAAAGCCACCTTTGGTGGTATTAAACCCACCTCATCCTCTTACTAGAGGGGATCCACCTCTTTTTGGAATAGTAGATGTCCTTCTGAAATTCTATCTATTTTTATTTTCTTTTGTTTTCAAAGCTAATTGATAGGCCTCCTCCATGTTAAATATTTTATGCATGCTTAATTCATCTTGAATAGAAAATTTCAAACCATTTACATACCTTGCAGCCATATGCTCTTTTGTTTCATTATGCTTCACCCATATAGAAAACTTATAAAATTCATCTGTATACTCTTGTATACTATGATCTTTTTGCCTTAAATTTTGAAATCTTTTGTATAAGGTTTGTACATAATCTATAGGAAGAAATTTCTTCCTCAATTTATTCTCCATCTTTTTCCATGAATTAATCTTCTTTTCACCCTTTCTCTGTCTCTTTTTCTATAAGTGATCCCACCAAATCATTGCATGACCTTTCAATTTCATGCATGCAAACTTTACTTTCTTGTCTTCTCTTATAGTCTTCCACTTGAAGAACTTCTCCATGCTATTCATCCAATCTATCAACTCCTCTGGTTTTAAACTGCCTCCATAATCTAGAACATCAATCTTGATTCCTTGATTCGTTCTTTCTAAATCATGAACCATCATCTCTTCCATCGATGGTGGCTGCGCTTGTTGTTCTTCTTCTCACTGAACTTCTTCATCGCGATCTGTGTCTTTTTCATCACCACCTTCTCTTCTCTATTGGTTGGTGATAACCTCTGTTAATTATTGAACTTACCTCTGTAGCTCTTGAATAGTCCAGTTTATCTATGCCATACCTCCTCGTCCTCTCTCCATTCTTCTCTTCTCCAAGATTTGAACTTGCTCTGCTACCAGATAATGAAACTAAAAACTAACAAGAACAAGAAAATTACCAATAGGCCAATATCTTGAAACAATACTATAAATTGATTTCTTGAAATAATTACAAACCCACACCATGTTTAAATAAGCCTCAACTCAGAATTTAGAGTTTACATGTAAAATTCAAAAAAACTAAAGTCTAAAAAAAAATGCCTATTTTTAAAAAACACCCAAAATAGCCCAAAATACTCACGAAATATCCTAAACACTATAATTAGACTATGGGACAAAATTCAACGTCTAGTTTTAAAAATATACAATTTTTAAAAATAGAAAAAACCCAAAAAAATCATTAAATCAAAATATTTGGACCCTTAAATGATCCCGTATGGCCTCCAAAAAATATCTAAAATATTCTTAACTAAGTAAAACTACCTAAGAACAACAATATACTTTTCGATATGATCGTTTTGATGAGTGGAAGAGCTCAAACAGAACTATGGATAAAAAATTATAGCCTCTAAAAAAATTGCCATATTTTTTCTGCATAAATGCTTCCTTGAAAAACTTGAAAATTTGATTTCTTAATTAAACCAATTGAAAAAATTCAGTGTAATTAGACCCCAAACTTTAATTTGCTATTGTTTCCACCGTAGTTTCCATAATTAAAGATAAAAGTCATAGTTTCGTAGCATATGGAGAACCCTTCTATTTATTCTATTACGTTTACCAAGGGCCTAATATAATTCCTATGCATCTTGTGCAAGATGAAGTTACTTATTATCGTAAACCAATAAATTTCATTACATTTACCACGTCGCTGACATTTACAAATGCCTCCAATAAATTTCATTAGATGATCAACTGTTGAGATGTATAGAGGAGTTCGCAGGTGATGGAAACCTCCACGTATCAATATCGCGGGTATGTTCTTACTTGATAAAAATAAAAAACCCAAAAAAGAGCCTTGGTGAGCATTAATACATTTATTCAGCATTAAATTTTTTTTCCCAACTTCTTTGCTTTTCGTTATGCATTATATATATATAAATATATATAAATAACCTTGGTGAACATTAATACATTTAGTCAGCATTAAATGTTTTTTCCCAACTTCTTTGCTTTTCGTTATGCATTTTATATATATATATATATATATATATATATATATATTCAAACACAATTTATATATATAATTTTAATGAGTTAAATTTTATTTTATCAATTTTTTTAATTAAAAATAAATACACTCAATCCATTATAATTCAAGAATATTATTGTAGAATATTCTTTAAAATAATTATTCAATCTATTTAAATAATTATGTTTCCATTCATAAAAAATGGAGATAAAAAAATCAATACTTTAAAAAGAAAATAAAATTGGATGATATTAAATAGATTATTTATTTTATCATTTTAAAATAATTTAAATTTTAAATTTAATGTTTATTTGATTATCATATGTTTTTATTATATAGAAAAAGATTTTTTTTTTTTTTTTTGGTAATATCTTAGATATATGGTACAGTTTGGATACATTTTAATAGAGTTGTTAATCAATATAATATATAAGTAATTTAGTATTGATGTATTAAGATGATATCTGAAACAAATTTTAACAAACTATTTTTTTTAAAGAAATATCTAATTTTAAACAAATATTTTCAAATTAAAAACTGAGACATATATATTTTGGAGAATTATATAATTTTATATACATTTCATTAAAAAACATAATAAATATATTCTCACAAAATTATAGATTATTGAATAAAAAAATTATTTATTTTTAAATAAAAATTAACAAACAAATAAAGAAAATAATCCTTAAAAAATTCTTTAATAATATCTTTTCAGTTTTATAAAATATATTTAAAATAATTACATTATTTTTTTTAATATTAACGTATAGAATACTAATATTAAAAAATCATTCAAATAAAACGAAAGCTAAAATTGAATATAATAAATAAGTACATGAAATTATATGAATGAAGTCATATACTTCAATATAAACTCAAAATATTTTTTGTAAGCTCATATCAAATATCATTAAAAAAATATAGAATAATTAATTAAATACATCTCATTTATATAAAATATTATTTTTATACATAAAATAAAAAATTGAAAATAAACTGATTAAAAATATAAATTCATATAACATTCCCACCTTTATTAACACAGACTATTTTATTAGATATACATTTCATTTTAATTATAAAATCTTATTTTATATATATAGGATTAATTTTAATTTATTTAAAAAAAAAAAAAAAAAAAAAACATTTTTTAGAGAGGAAAATTGAAATGATGCGGTATATGTTACCTGCATAACAATATTTAAATTAATAATATATAAATAACATTCGAAAAACATTTTAAAAGACAAATTAAATGACCATAGCGAAATAATCGTCCTTGAGAAGAAGTCATTTTCCGATTGAGATTCAACCCATTAAAACCCTGATGAGATGGGACAAAATTTCAAAGGCAGAGAGAAATTCTTGGACTTTTCATTGATGCCATTATACCTGGAAAGGAATGTCCACATTTCAACCTGGGCTGCATCCACATCTACTGAAATTATCTTGCCAGTGGGGAGAAATGCTATCAAAATGCAATCTCCATCGCTGCCACCACTATTGACTACAATTTTTTCTGAAAATTGTAAAGGCTCTTTAAACATATTTGGATGTCGTAGCCTATTTTTCCCTTGCAAAACACACCTTCATGCTGGGAAGAATGGTATACTGAAATTCAACTCTAAAATGGCATATGTATCCAAACTCACTAATTTAAACCTCATAATCCTCTCCTTATACACAACAATTTCATAATTCAACATATTCTGATTCCTAGTTCGGAATGAATCGGTTACAATTCTAAGCTGGTTCTGTCCACTTAAATTGTAAGTAGCACAAGATAAACCATTATTGAAAAAAAAATACATTGTTTGATTACACATAACCCTTTGTTGATACTCATTAAGGCATATTCTATTTTTCGAAATTGATATTTGGTAATTTTTGTAGAGAGGATGATAGAGTGGGATCACCTAAATTTTTGGGGTCAAAGTTAATTTGAAGAAGAAGTTCGCCTATATTTAAATATAAATTTTCTCATATAAATGTAATTCATTAGTACTTTGAAAACCAATCTTGATGATTTCGTCATATATAATCAGGTGGACCCCAACAGTCTGCATAGTAAACCGATTCTGTGCAATGTGTGAACTGTGTCAATAAAATAAAAAAACACTGAACTTTATCGGTCAATGCCGACAGCGTGCGAGCGGATCCTAGCAGGTTGTGGGCATACACCCGAAGACTCGAGACAGGGACCCGCAGGATGCCCATCGGTGGATGTACGTAGCTTGTCGGTGGACGGCTGTGTACCGCTGATAGATGCTCGTGACCCTATAGAAAAGAAGTGGATGCCTGTAGCCTGCTAACGTCTGTCGACATATTGCGGGTATCCACTGACAGGTATCCCATGGATGACCTTAGGGCCCAAGTTACAAGCGAGCACCCGTGAGCTACTGGCGGATGCCTACTATCTACTGGTGAATGCCTATGATCTGTCGATGGATGCCTACGTTCTACCAGAGGATGCCTGAGATCAGCAATTGATTGCTTGCAGGGTGCGGGTGGACATCCATAACAATGGATGTCTGTAATCTGTTGGCGAATGTCTGTGACCTCCCGATGTCCGTCATCGAATAGAGGCATCTAGGCATACCCAAGTGCATCAGATTAACAACGTCCATACTTAGAGGGTAATTCCCAGAGGCACTATAAACACTCTCCTTAACATGTTATATTCACATAGGCACGTTGTGCACAATAGCACATAGCATTGGTGTTGTTCTACACATCCTAAACATGCAGCTATATCGTGCCAACATTCACCAACATGATGTGCGCATTTGTCTGGAATTTGCTGAAAACCCCAATGCATGGTGTCTGGAATAAAAAAATATAATTATAATTATATAAATTTATTATTATTATTCTTTCAACCCTATCAGTTTATATATATATATATATATAAAATTTCTCATTATATTATCCATTAAATTAGGGTTCATAATTTACAAAATATAGTAACCAATATAACATGCATAATCATTCCTTTCACTTTCGACATCCGTCGGCAATGTGTAGACGCTCATTTACATGTTGCCGACGTCCACCTGTGCCATCTGGTGTTAACCTGAATGATACCGGCATCCGCCCACCCCATGTCGCATGTCGGCGTTACACTATATTATGCAGGGGTCTGACTGCACACTTCCGATGGTTTTCCACATCATTCGCCCTGTGGCATCGCATGATTAACCTATGTATCTATACACCTTCTGAACTGATTTGCCAGCATTACGAATCTGATTCACCTCAGGGCCTCCACGGATTTTTTTATAGAGTCAACTAAAATGAACCCTGTACTATTGTCAAGGTTTTTAATCTGCCATGACTTTTCAGGAAATCTATATATCAAAAAACGAAGTTTTTTTCTACTGAAATTTCCAAATACAATCCCCTATCATGACTTGGTTGTTGAATCGACCATCAGCTCAACACCGATTTCTTCATTGTGGTTCTTCGTGTAATATGACAGCCCATATTTTTTGTTCACAATTGCATCTGGAATATGATGAAAATTTAACGTCAAGGGATTTACAATGTGAAGCATTCCATCTTTCTCACTAAGAAAAACAAGAAGTCCTCCGGCAGCAGCTTTCAAACTCCCTGAAATGTAACTTATCCAGTCATGTAAGATATTCGCCAGCGGCAGCCATTGTGGGCAGGTGGTGTTAAAAAGTGAAACGGAAACAGCTTCACCTTCACAGCGGTTTATAACAAGGCATTTCTCCATGTTGCGCTTCTACCACATGTTATGAAATTGTGGAGAAGCCCAGATATCGTCGCGCAGATCAGAGATACACAGTACTTGGAAAACTTTATGAAGCGGAAGTCTGGATAAGAGATTTTGTATGATCTCAATTGGAAGACATTGCAATAATGATCCTTCTTACTGGATTTTAGCTGCGTTATTTTCTTCTTCCACCAAAACAAATAATGGCAAAAGATTTGGTAACCCTAAATTTTGTTCCAACTTTTCTCTATCTTCATTTGACACACCGTTTCTTCCATGGTTTCCGGTTTTCTGTCGCTTTGTCTTCTCAGCAGTATTGGGAGCCATGTGTAGAGGACGCAGCCCACTCTCGGTATCTGCTCTGCTAACAGACAACAGAAGTTGGAATTAGAGCGCTTGACGGTGAATTCTGTGATAAAATGGAAATGTTATTTATAAAGCCGTCAAACACATTATCGGCTCCTCCCCTCCACAAGGCCCCACGGTTCCTCGGGTTAAGGTTATGCCAATTTTTGTTCACGGACACGAAATGGAGATTTGTCCCATTCCCCACTAACATAGGGATTTTTAAAGGGGTATTTCAATTAGTATGATATAGAATATGAGTGAAATGCTTGGGATTATTTTTATTTTTATTTATTTTTTATATTATTGAAGATATTTACATGAGATAAAAAGATGAGAATAGAGTAATAGAGTTTTTACAGTTTAAGAGTAAAATATTTGATATTATTTTAATTTTAATTTAGTTTTTATATTATTGAAGATATTTTAGTGATAAAAAGATGAAAATAAAGTAATAGTATTTTTACGTTTTAATATAAATGAAATGGTTAGTATTATTTTTATTGTTATTTATTTTTTATATTATTGAAGATATCATAACGAGATAAAAAGATAATAATAGAGTAATAGTATTTTTATTATTTATAATAAATGTAGTAAAATAATTTTAATTTACTAATTTAAAAATAAGAAGTATATATGTAAACACAATCATAATTTGTACTCACATATATGAAATGGAGATTTGTTCCTTGTGGCCATCCCCAATGTTATAACATATCTCTCTATGAAGAAATGGGAGATTAGTATAGGGATTTTTAAAGGGGTATTTTATTGAATATGAAATAGAGTATGAATGAAAGGGTTGGTATTTTTTAATTTTAATTTATGATTTATATTATTTAAAATATTTTAACGATAAAAAGGTAAAAGTAATAGTGTTTTTACAATTCATATTAAATGTAAAAGAACATTTTTAATTTATTATTTTAGATATATTAAATACCTAAGTCAAATGTATATATGTTAATATAAATTATTATGGTGAAGATAAATCTACCATTATCTCTACTAATATTACCTTTATGTACAATTTATTTTATTATAAAATCATTAAAAAGTATAAATGATAATATGTTAGAAGTTATTTTCTACTATATTTTATAGTAGAGAATAGCATTCCCTCCCTCCTAAAGGCATACTTTTTAAATTCTATTTTATTTTCATTTAGCGAGATGGACATTTCTTATACATAAATTATATAAAAATCAATAAAAGTATATATTACAAAGTCGTACAGTCCATTTTAGATGTGCTATATTAATCACTCTTACTAATACCTAACTGCTAATAAATTGTCATTTTAGATTTCTCAACATAGTTTTTCTTATTAAAAGTTTTATATAAATCAATATTTTTAGTAAATTATTTATAAAGTTAATATTAATAAATGAAAAATAGTATTCCATTTAATTTTAGTATTAAGTTAGTTGGGATAAAAATATAATTCAATTTTTTTAATTTTTTTTTAAAAATAATCTTAGTATATTAATTTATCATTATAATTTTACTTCTTAGCATAATAAAATATTATATGTTTTAATAATTAAAAAAATGTATTAGAAAATCAAATTTAAATAAAAATGGATTACATATATTACTCCTATTTTAATTATATATGTATGTAAATGAATAAAATTATATATATAATTTATTATTAATTTTTTAAATTATTATTTAAATAGATAATTATTATTTATTTTATAAAAATAAAATTTACATTTATTCAATTTAAAAAGTACTAGAAGAAAAATCCACATATTAAATATTATATAATTGATTTTTTTAAATACATAAATAATATTATTCATTTTAAAAATAATTAAAAATGAGGTCATTTTAAAAAACTTTCTATAATATAACTTTATATATATATATATATATATATATATATATATATATATATATATATATATATATATAAAATAATAATAATTCATAGTTTAATTATATTTTAAATTTAATTTTCAAAGTTATATATATTTTTAAATTAAATATCTTTAATATTATCGATCCATCATATAACCTTTATGGAACAACTATTTCATTTTATAAACATGAGGACATAATATATATTCCATCAATTTGAAAATAAATTTTAATGTTTCTTTATAGGAATGAAATGATTATTATGGTATCTTAAAATGCTTTATTCCTTTTATTTTAAGTGAATTATATGTTAATTATATATATTTTTTAATATAATTGATTTACTTAAAATAAAATGATATTAGTATTTTTATATCCACATTTTTGTTAATTTGTAAAGTTCAGATCTTTCTTATCAACAATTTTTGGTGAATTTTTAGTAATATTTTTAATGAATAAATTACTCCTATTTAAATTATATTGTAAATCCATGATAATCTATCTAAATTACATATTGTTGCAATTAATCAATAGAATTTATTTTCTATTTTACATTTTTCATATTTTTAATTATTCAATGTCAACATGCATATTAATAATGAAAATTTTAAATTTGATATATCTATAAATAAATAATATTAATATTTAATTAGAAACATATATACCAATAATTTATTTATTCTTCTTCATAAAATATGATTGTTATGGGTTTAGTTAGAAAACACTAGCCATCCAAAATAAAATGTACACCCCAATCTAATTTCTTTAACAACCTAATTTATAGATTGAACTATCATATATAATGCAGGGAGGGAAGTGAAAATCAATACAAAATAAATGAAACTATTAAATAAAATTTAGTGTTAAGCATTTATTTTTAGATTAAAAAACTACTCTATACACTTTTTTGAGTATAAATATATAATCATTGAAATCTTTTTTAATTATATCTAAATTTATAATTGACATATATCTTATTTTCTTTCATATTTTTAAATTTATGTTTCCATAACAATCCCACTATAATATATTTAAAATCAAACATTGAAAGAGGAATAAATATTTGAAAAATCCCAACTTATCAATAAGTACTGAATCTAGAATCGATACATTTTCTCATGTAGATGGAATAATTCTGTGAAGTGGTTTGACCTGAGAAGAGGGAAAGTGAATCAAATTTAGTAAAATGATAAGATCACAATAATGTTTCTCGACATGTTTTTCTTAGGAATTTTTAGCTCTTTGTAATTACAGAACCGTGTACGAACCACATTTAATAATGATAAACTTGCGCATTTATCTAATGGATTGCAACACCATATAGCTCTCATAAAAACTGCAAGACCATAAAAAATTCGCTATTACGTGGAAACTTCCCTTTGTTTTATAGCATTCCAATTGGAAGTTTTTAGGTTCATGTCAAGTCAAAACATATATCTGTATACCACGATGTTGGAATTAAAACCACCACATTTACAGAAAGGTGTGTATATATATATATATATATTCTAATTATTTTATTTTAATTATTTATATATAATAATCTATTTGATTTTAAAGTATTAAAAATTTAACAAATGATAATAATGAATTTTAATACGACCTCTGTATATGAATTTTATCATATTCAATTTTTTTAAAACAGTTTTCTAAGCAAATTAACAAGGAAATATCATTCTCTTTATCTCACTAGATGAGTATCAATTCTTAATATTTTATAAATTTGTATGATTTTATATTTTACTCTTTTTTTCAATTGAAAAGTATATTTTTATTTATTAAAAAAAATTATAGTATGATACTAGTAATACATAAAGAGATGGGTGGAAAAGTCACAACCCAAAATCTATGTAAGAGAATAAAAAGTTGATAAGGAAAAAATCATAAACCGTTGAATCTCGTATCCACTATATAACCTATTTTGTCTTTTTTCTTTTGAACTTCAGTCCAATACTCTGGACGACCAATATCCATTGGTCCAAAAATAACCATTGGAAGCACATGATTATGCTGAGATTAAAACAATGGTTCGTTGTTACAAGATCTACAAGTTTCAGAATCGTGAGCTCTTTTGATACCTCCACCTAAAGTAATATCTTCAACTATCATTTGGCAAGAGGAATCTTCGACCAACAGTTCTATAACTAACTCTAATCCTTATTTCTTCCCTATGTAATATTGAGATTTTTATGTGTCCTTGTTTGGAGAAGGGTGATCATATGGTTGCCAGCATTTAGGATGAGTAGACTAGTCTTTTTTATTTTTTGGGTTGCCTATCTGACGACAAAATCCTTGCAGATGAGCAATTTGGTAGTAGAAATGACATTTAAAGGCAGTGTTTTCATAATCCAAGGTTTGAATCCAAAGAAGGTTTTCATATTTTAGTTGGATTATATTAGTGAGACCTTTGGTAAAGTCCACCTCTAGACAAATACAAGCATAGGTATACAACCCTTGCTTATCCCATCAAAAATCCATCTTGATGAATTTTCCAAGCATGTTACCAATGGCTTCACACATTGCATGATGACATAAGTACATAGGGAGGCTTGGGAGCCAAACTCAAATGGGTATTTTAGATACCACCAATGTTGAGGGATCAAACTAAAAAAACCAATGGGTAATAAAGATCCAAACTATTCCCCAAAACTAATGACCCTCTTCAAAAGTTCTTTGATAATCTTTAAACTCAAGAATCCGAACAATGAAAACCCCTTTTGAGCATAAATAGATCACACAATTGTTGCTCTAGGTAGCATATACCCATTTGTACAAATCCTCTGACCCATGTTAGAATTAATTAAACCTTCAAATAATTGCATAATATTTGAATGAAGAGATTAACTCATTTACCTTAGAAAGGGAGATCTCCACTGCGGCACTTCATCTGATTTATCCATAATGTATGGGCTAGGAGAAATTGAAGGTGAAGTCAAGGGAGCATTGGAGCAAATCACATCTTAGTAGGAGAATTCATAATTTTGCTTCTTCAAACCACCAAATGTAACAAAACTTGGTGCCATATAGACACTAGTAGGAAAAGGTAAGAATGGCTAAAGTAGTAGATCACCACAAACCCCAGTTATTGTAGTCATTATATGCCTATAGGCTTTGGGCATTAGGGTTCTGCAACCTATCACCTCTCTCACCAAGCCTTTCATCATTTGTTGGTTTAACTTTAATGCTTATTCCTCAATTTTTAACTCAATAAGTTTGTTTTGTGTACATCCTCGTATTATTACAATCTATGAGATCACATATTATTCAGGGATTTATTTGAAAAACATTTTATTTTATGTTTTCATTGAATATAAAATTAGTTTTGTGGTGTGTCCTTTCTATTTAGTTTCATTTAAGATTAGACATTTATTATATTAAGATTTATTAATAAAGGCACACTTTTCAATAAAAAATTTATGTTTTGATTTATTTTCTAATAATTTTGTATTCCATATTCTATAAATCATATTTTACTAAAAGAGTTTAAAGGTTGTCTATTAAATTGATAAACTTGATAACATGTTTCAGATTTCGAAAGGCCTTATAGCCCCATGTTAAAATGAAGTGCAAATTGACACAAATTAAGTAGTTAATAAAATATTTCCCATTGAGATAGATTGGTTTCCATGTTGAATACAAACTTTCTAACTGCTGATTAATAGCTATAATCTTTGTATAACTTATAAAACTTGAGGAAAGTAGAGCTTGAGGTGAAATATTACAATGAGGATTTATATAACATTTTATATATTAAAATATGGTAGTAGACACTTGAAAATGTCACTTTTGAATTATTTTAATGATACATACTTGTTCTCACATATATACCCTTTATTCATGATTCTCTCACATCCATAGGCTTGGTATGAGTCTAGCAGTCCGATTTTGCTTTCATCCACTTATAGGAACCTATGAGTCCATCACAATATAGTTAGATATATTACTTAGATTTTTACATAGTATTTGATATGCATTTATTTATCTTCTACTCTAATGATAGGATAAACTAGTTTTCTCAACAAAATTTTCTTGATGGTGTATTACTATCCCTAAAAAAAAATATTTAATTTTCAAATAAAATTCACTCATATGGTTTAGCCCACTCGGTATAGGGTGTTGGTGGTGTGATAAATTATTCATGTAGACTCATATAAATATACATCAAGCCTAGACTTGTTATTTAAATGGGAGTTATATTTCAAGCATATATACACTACTTCACATTGGTCAAAGCTATAATAATATTTCCACATTAGAAAACTAATCACTAGGAGGAGTCATTAGCAAATTCTAAAGCATAATAAGTAAAGAAAAGAGGTAAATATTAAAGTGTCTAGAGCTATATTTTAGGTGCATTCCTATAATAAAGATACATAATTTCACATAAAAATTAAGGTGAATACCTACATGTGGTTTAAATTACCTCTTCAAAGTATTCGATATCTAAGAAGTGGTTAATCATCAATATGAGCAATTGGGTTCATCTTATCCCATTAATATTCCCATGTGCGTAAAGTTTGTCACTCTTCATATGTAGACATAGTGTTTCTAGGAGAGGGAAAATAATTTTTAGAGTTTTACACATAGTCAAGTAGAAGGATATCACATGTAGAGCTAATACAGGCAAGAGTAGTGGATTGTATGGTCACATAATCTCAAGAAACTAAGGATAATAACATAACTCTAGAATTATTTTCTTCGACATTATTACCCAAATGTGACATTATTCATATATATGCATACATAAACTTTCTTCTACATTTGAATAACTCACAAGTCTTCTTCCATCCCCTTTCCAATATAATATAAGTTACTAACACTTAATGTGTGAACCCAAAAAAATAAATATCTTGATCTCTTTAGGGTTTTCTATATTTAGAACATGCCACTTGCCAAATTAGTCTTAGGATTTTACAATCAGATTTATGTGTAATTGTGATATTTTATAATATAAATTACGTTCAATTTTTTATCTTAGTTAAGTTATTACAATCTAAAAAGGGTAAAAGATAATGGTGAACCTGATTTTTTATTAAATTGTGTCAAATCCCATATTTCCATTATGGTTTGATCAATCTCTTTCCAAGGGTTTATATTTACATATTTATATTTGTTTACAAATTTGATTTATGATTTCCCCATCATATATGTCCCTACGATTACGTTTTTTATCTCTAAAACCCTAATATTTACATGCTTTCTTACTTATAAGGTGTATGCCTTGTGTTTATCTCACTTTCTCTATTAGTGTTTCATAAATTCAAAATGAGTAATCAATCTAAAACATCTAATAGCCATCATAGAGTGGATTTCATATTGTCTATAAATTTTATGCCTTGTTCTTATTATAGTTAATGGGAATGCTTTAAATATTGCATGATTCATGATGCTAATTATGACTATGAATATGGGGTGGATGTAAAAATATGAGGGATAGAAAAGGGGGCATTCTTGAAAAATTATTCCATGACTTATTCAAGATGAGTGACATTTTAAAAATGGAACAAACCTATTGAAGGATACACTCAATCTATAATTTTAATTGGTTTATATTACCAAACATAAATGTTTTAAACCCTATGTAATACAATCTTGGAGGTAAATAAAATGTATTTAAATTTTTTGAGAACAAAGTATGCATGTCCTATACAATGTAAAGTGTGCACAACCTATATCAATAGTGTTTTCCTATTCAATAAAAAGGGTGCATGCCCTTCTATTACATTTATTTAGATTTTTTTTATTTATGCATGTTGTATATATAGTAATAAAAACATTTGATTAATAACTGTAATATTATAATTTAAATTTATTTTACTAAATATTAGAAATTATGGCTACTTTGGGTCTATTAAAATTTATTCTAAAGTTTGAGGAGTTACTATTTATTATATATATTTCAAAATTTATTATTGTTAGTACATAATCATTTTTATAGCTTCAAAATTCAACATATTATTCTAATGTGTAAATTTTGAACTAACACTTTTTGTTCAAGACAATGGCCATTTTATAGGTTTTTAGACCATTAGGAATTATTTATGGCATTTTTAGGAATCTTTGGAATTTTAGAAATAAATTTTAAAACTCACACATCTTAGAGATAGTGAGAGCTAAGATAATATTGACACATGAATTTAGATACACACTAAAATATATTTACCTTTTCAATTTTCCAACTAAAGTCATCTTAAACTCATTTTAAATTCACATAGATTTTTATTTCTCAAAATTACAACTCTTATATTGGATTCAATGTCACATGAGTAAGGCATATCTAGAGGGTGAAATTAGAGTGTCTTTATAAATAATAATTTAGAATGATACATTCTACTGAATTAGTATGTGACTTTACACTAACTTATGACATTCCACTGATGTGTATCTAGCAAATTATGTTCTCATTTCTTAAGGGGTGAAGTCAGGACATATTTAGAGGAAACATCAAGGATTTTTTGAAGTTAACATCATGAAAGGATCCCCAAAAAGAAATTGAATGTCCCTTATTCAGAGTTCATAACATAATTAGGGAATTGATATTACTACAAGTATCTTAGTTTTGTGTGACCTACCACAATCCCCATAACCACATTTACATACATACAATCCTTAACAAGGGTAATTACCCTTAAATGATTTTTGAGGAAGATTATTTCTTAATGAAATTTACACAAAGTTTAGAGCATATCAATATTTGATCCATAGTAATAAGATCATAATTGTATGGTGGAATCTACCTTCTCAAGAGGACCATCTATGTGTCCTTATCCTATGTTAGAAACTTAGATCTATGTAAGTCTAAGTATAGGTTGGGGTAGATTATTCTCCCATCGATTATTAGGGAAGTATTACACTAGCAATATTTCATATCTTATTTATACAACATCCTTTTGTAATCCAAGGTTCGTAATGAAGAAAATGCATTTGTTATAACTAACTTAATTAAGGGTGTATTTTGAAAAAAATTATTAGTTTAAAAATACACTTAAAAATACATGAAATTATAATAAGGATATATCTTTAGCAAGTTCCATGTAAATGAAGAGCCCATTGTAGTATTATCCCTAATTAGATCATTATTCCATGAACTATAGTTCAGGGGATCCTTGTACTGAGTGCCTTCATTATACACATAACCACATGCTAATGAAATCAAATTAAATTATTATAAAGGTTATAAGTGAATATTATGATTTTGATTATAGTGGTTATTTAATCCCACTAGACCATCTAGTAATTAGCCACTTAGAGACTTATTTCTCTCAGGGTTTAATTAATTGTCAATTAGTCTTTGACATAAGAATCATTAAATTATACCACTGAGTTTATATGATTTATAAATTTGATGTGTTTTATATTATTTTCCATGATTTGTTCTTTTAGGAACATCAATCTATTTATACTATAAATTTATAAATTCAATAGTTGTTATCAAGTACTAACAAACTCATTATACTTTAGGCCCAAGCATGGTTTTATTTTTTATGAGATGAACAATTAATTTATCATACTCATCTAAGTTATTTGGAGGATCATAATATTATATAAGTTGTATAGTTAAATTCCATGAAACAATGACAACTACTTAATACAAGCTGAAAATAGATTGAGTATATATTGACACCATACTCTTATTCCAAAATCTTGTATTATTTCATTGAGATTTAAGAATTAGGAACATCAGAAATAATATGTTTTAAAACATTTAAAAATGATTCAATCTCTTATTTATAAACTCAGTAAACTCATTTCAACATATAGAATTGATTACACAAAATAACATGATTGCAAAGTATTATTACATCCCTTGTTTTGACAAGGGGAATACAATAAAAAATAATCTAACTTCAAGGACTAATTTAATCATAAGATTAAATCTAATAATAATTCCTATTTATTTGAACTTGGATAAAACATATTCGACAAGTGGAGTAACAAATTTATATCTCATAAGGAATTAAAATCTTGCAATGATGAAGATTATAATAGACAATAAAAAACTTAACTAATTAGGATATGACTTATTTTCAAATTTATTAATATGTCTGTAGCAAGCCAAAAAAATTCAATAACATCTGCATATCAACAATTTATTATCATGCCACAAAATTGGATTTTAATGGTTTGAAATTAATCTCATACATAGTGCCTTGTTGGAATTTTTTAAAAAAAAAAAAACTCATAATTTATGTTATAAGTTTCTCGTTACAAAAATATAACAACATCAATTTAGTAAGCAAGTGTAGCCCTTTACTATGCAATTATACTAGTTACAAGTTTTATGATCACACTCAATCTTTTTAAGTAAATAAATAAGCTTAATAGATTAATTTTTCAAACTCTACAATCAAATAATTATCCAGTAATAAATGAATTGTTAACATTAAATAAACTACTCTAATTTGAGTGTAAGTATTAAGCCAAATTTTTAATTAGTTAACCTTTCCATCAGATGAATGCATAAATCCAACTGAAGACATCAACAACATAAAAAATGCTGAAATAAGTGAATGAACAATAGTATTATTTTAGTCATGTTTCAATTTTGTACATCAACCCAAGTGTCATTTTGTGTTTATAAAACATGATATAATGACAATATATGATACAATAAACTAATCAATAGAATGAATCCTCACATTACATAAATATCTAGATGAGTATTATAACTTCTCCACATGATCCATCCTGACCTGACCCATCCTATGAGGCTCCCAATAAGTGGCCCTTACCACCACCAACCATAAAATCAGAGGTGGAGTCTATGTTTTAATTTTTTTAAAAAAGAGTATGAGCAATAATGGATAAAATCTTTTACTAAATTTGTATTAGTTAGTTCAACCGACATTCATTCCACAAACACAAACCAAGTATAAATACCAACAAACATACAAGTATTGGTAACCTTTATTTATCCTCATAAGGTTTATAGGTTTCAACTATATATTCACTTAAACCCCATCGAAATTCATCTTAGGTTCTGCGTGTACCACCATTTTAATATTAAAATTCATGTGATAAAAAAACATATACTACAACCAATAATAAAATAAGAAATATTCACATAATGAATGTACTTGAAAAAGATAACACAAAACTAAAGTTTCTAGATGCCCTTCCCTTTTGCCAACTAGTCAAGTATAATCATCTCATCACCAATAATAGGTGGTGAAATGAATATATCTAACCCTTTTATATAGATGGGTCTATCTAAAAAAATGATATAAAATAATATCAAATAAAATTTCAAGGATTTTAATATTATAATAACCCTATTTTTAAAACCCATAACACCAGGAAATATTTAGACACTAAAATGCAATTTAACTAAAACCAAATATGGTGAACGAGTAAGCTAAATTATCCCCAAATACACTCAACCTAACCACTCTAATAGGTAGGAACATAATCCAAAATGTTTTGCTAATGGTGAGTAAAAACCCAACCACCAAGAAATATTTTATTCAATAAAAATAATCCCAAACACCATTCTAATTGATTGTGCAAACTGCTAATAAAATGAAAAACCCAGCCAGTTAAGTATTGAAACTTCCTCCACATGGTTAAAATACTCCAAAAATAAAAATTTAGAAATATATCTATATACCCCAACTCAAACCCTACAACTAACTAATGAAAGTAAAAAAACTTAGTTGTTTAGCCATTATGTTATGGCTAGGCAATAGAAGAATTTAAGGGTTTTGGAAAGGAAGATTTCTTTTCATATTTAAAAATTCACATTTATAAATTAACTAGAATAAAAGAAACAAAACTACCTATTATTAAAATAGGCTTTTATATTGGTTATAACTGATAGGGAACCTTTTCGAGCTCATTAATAAGTCTGTTGAATTCCTAACGATCTTATATACAATCCTTTTATTTTTTACAACAAAAAATGAGATCAAAACATTCATTCTATTTTTCATAAAATAAATATAAATCACTTACTTTTTTTTATTTCCGACATAGAAGGGGAAATAAAAAAACAAAACTTGTTTACTTTCCAACTTCCTATTCTTGCCAAGCACCATGCCCAACTTCTTGTGCCTACGGCCTAAGATGGTCATTCTCCCTCTATCATTAATTCCTCTCACCACCATATCTTCTCTATGTATTTTCCCTTCCATCCAAAAATATTCTTACATCTTCCAAAAATATCTCCTCCATCTCTCCCATGCCTCTCTAAACTGCCCCATCAACCAAATGTTTTGCTCATTGCACCCATATTCACCGAAATGAGCCAAAATCCTAAAAATAAAATGATTAACCTCTAATACCAAAAAAATTAGGTCATGATGGCATTTTTTATGTGTTCAAAACCCCATGACCACCATCCAGAATCTATCATTTCTTAAAATCAAATAATCATTTTAATAATGATACCATGCCAAGACAAATTCACAACCCTATGATGGGACAAAAGACATAATCAAAACATTAATTTAAATATTAACCATTTAACATTCAAATTACACCTTTTCACCACCATGCCTAAGGCATGAAAGCTTTAAACAAAATTAAATTTACTTATTTATACATACCAAACATTACCCTTTATTATATATTTTTTATAAACAACCAATGTAAGTGGCTCGAGATAACAATTGAATGGTCTTGCCTTGGTTATTAACATTCAAACAAATATTATTGGCACAATTAGATATAATCCAATGGTAGCCTATGAGAAAATAATTATAATTATTAAGCATAATATAATTAGATAGTAATAAAAGGCCTAGAAACAACTTAAACAAAACAAATAGATAAACTAATGAGCTCAAATAAATCATTAATTTGAAGCAGCCAAACATAATATGATAAAATGATCACGGCATGAAAGAACTTAATATAAAATTAAGAAGATGATAAAAAAATAAGAATAAGAACAAAAGATGATTAAAAGTGAAATCATTACAAAATGGATAAACTAATACTTACTAAATAACAACTCATGTATAACAGCCCTTTTTACCTATTTCAGTAACCTAACTACTCATTGTGCGTATCCATTATCCCCTTACCATCAAATTCCACCACTAGCATAGGTCATGTACTTGAACCTATACCTGGACCCACAAATGGGCATAAACAACACCTTCACAATATGCCAATATAGCTAAATGGAATAGTACAAGTATAGAAACTTAATGATGTGACCAAAAAAGCATATTTTCAAAAATAAACTACAACTTTAATACTTATTCTAATGTCTACAATATACAACTAAATATGATATGGATTAGATTATGACATCATTAGTATAGTATCAAAATAATAATATATCAAAAGTATAGCTAAACAATATAAGAGCATGCTAAAAACATATATCAGTTGATGAAAATAAGGTATACAAACTAGGATATAAGATCATCCTCCCATTAATGAGAAGCCATCCTAGCAATAGATTAAAATAATTAGGATTTTTTTGTTTAAATAATTATGTATCTTCCTAAGTGGCATTCCTTGTACCTAGTGGGTCCCATTGTATCAAGACCTACTAGATTTTTATGTTTATTAGTTTAATGTTGGGATTGCCCAAGTTTTCAATGGGTTTAGCTTAATCTTTTCCTTTTTCTTATCGTGTAAAATTTTCCAATAAAACACATGAGATGGATCAGACACATATTATTTAATAATGTAATTTGATAATTTAATGTATGAATTCTTGATAGAGAAGGAGCTAAATGTAGTTGGTAGGCAATAGGGCTGAGTTTATCCATAATGTCAAATGGGTTAACCAAATGAGGATCTAACTTAGAGGATTTCCCAAACTTGATTGAACTCTTTTGTGGTCTTACATGCAGGAAACCCCTTTTCACCAATAGCAAATTCATGAGGCATTCTTTTCAAATCACCATAACTCTTATTTTGATCAAAAGCATCCTTCAAATTTTGATTTATTATGGTCATTTTCTCATTATATTCTAGTAGAAATTCTAGACCAGCAATGGATCAATTATCTAAGTTGTCATATCCAAGTGAAATTATACATTTCTATCGATATAGGGATTCAAAAAGATTCATTTTTAATTGTAGAATGATAAGATTTGTTATAATCAAACTTGACTAAATGGATATAATAACTTATTGCATGCCATGTAATTGTAGCACTTCTTTCACAAAGTGTTTAGGAAAATAGTAACATCATTATCCAAATTCCCAATAATAAAGTGATAAACCTTGGTTACTTTTTCAATTACCACTAAGATAGTGTCATGCCAACTACTAGATTTAGGTAGTCCTATAATAAAATTAATTGAAATCATTACCCATTAGTCTCTTGGTTTGTCATCTAGGTATAGTAAACCCCCATGATGGTAGTGTTTAACCTTTACAAATTAACATTATAAATATTTTTCCACAAAGTTGGAAACATCCTTATTAAATCTAGGAAATGAATTAACAACATTATTCTCATAAAACACTCCATAACTCAGAAAAATTTAGAGTTGAATATCCAATAATGAAACAACTTGCTAAATTTAATCAATTATAACAAAAAAAGGTGTCATGGCTACTACATACTGACACATGCCAATAATAAGAATGAGTAGAATACTACCTATTTACATCTAGATATGGCATGAGGATATAACAACCATCCATAATGGAAATGGACAACCTTACCATGCTTAAATTATAAGTACCTTACCATAAAATTAGAAATACCAAGCTTCATGTTAGGGCAACAAAAAGTGTCCTTTCAACTTAGGTATCCAATTATAACACCAAAATGATTGAAATGGTGTGATGTATACACCCTTTTTCAATATAAGATTATACAAATATTTGAAATTAGGTATAAATTTTATAATTCATAAGGCCATTTGTTATAAATTAGAAGGTTACTAAACAATTTTTCAATAGTCTTTCCAATTGAAACTTGATCTTACCTTGAAAAATGATTTGTAAAAATTGATAATTTCTACATATCACTCCTAAAAATAGCTATTTATAGCAACCCACATGGATGTGTAGTTTAAAACATACAAGGAATATAATGTTCTGATTGTGATAGTTTAGACTTACAATAACTTGTTTGCCAATAAGAGTACTATCTACACTTCAAAGGAGGGATTAAAATTATTAGTTCATTAGGTTTATATATTTATTTATTAATTCAGGTTAGTGGTTTTAATATAAAAACCCTTTTAGGGTTTTTATTCAATTTTGTGCCATCACACATGGACCTACGACTTAAGGTCAACAATTGGAATAGTCTAATCTAACTAGGTTGTTACCATATTTATAGGTTAAAAGTAAAAAATCCCATTGTATGTTTTATGACTCACACATAACCTTAAGTACATTCTATAGACACCTAAATCTAGCAACCGATAACCTCGAATCATGATTTTGATAAATTTCCACCAAAATGCATAATTTGGACTAAAAACACTCAAACACATTAAAAGCTTTGAACTTGATATAGTCAAGTGTTGATTCTAGCTAGGGTATCCCTAAATGGGGCAATGCAATTTGTGGGCCAGCTAAATTTTATTATATCATTTTCAGTCAAAATGCCAATTTTTCACCTAGATGCTCTGGATTGCTCTTTTCTACCAAATATCTTGCCTAAGACACACGTCTTTTTTTTTTGTTGGAAACTTCTTAATTGGGATTATAGATCTAACACATCTGATATTGCCTTCTAATTCCAATCTAGTTGAATTTTGGACCAATAACAAGGCATTCTAATCAATTTGAGTAATTTGTGCAGAAAGTGTTCAAATAGGATAAAGAGATAATTAAACCAAAATAGGGCCTAATAAAAAATTCCATAGAAACTTATTGAAAACATGTTTTTATAAATGAATTTCAAATATCTACACCATCAGGTGAACTCATTTCTTGGGAAGACATCCCTAAGCTATAAATGCCATAAATATTAGGATTCATGCCTCCCATGCCTCATCAAAGCCCTCCCTACCTCTTAATTTCTCCTCCATCATAAATATTGATGAGCTTATTTTTCAATTGTAATTGCATAATTGGATTAATCCTTAGCCACACATCTCAATCTTGAAATGGATGGTTTAGGTTTATTCTAGTTATTTGAAAAAATCTATAAATAGAGAGGCCATGAACATCATTTTTAAGCTATGTTGGTACAAAGTTATTATGCTAAAATATCTTCAAAAACATGATAGTGCAAAGTTATAATATAAGATTGGTTCTGAAAGCTTCAAGCAACTAGTGTTACCATGCCAAATTGATTCCAATCCAAGCCAAGCCATAAGCTAAAGGTGCCAAGGAGAGGAGGTAGCGAATCTTTCATTTCCAAGGACTTCATGAGGACAAATCCGAGCAAGCCACTACTACAAAAGCATTTGGAGCATCCAAGGAAGGTGAAGGAATTCTTATTTTTATTCCTTATTTTTTAGTTGTGTTTGTCATTTGTTTTTGTTACTAAGCTCAACCTAGTAACTAGTCATGAAGGTGTTAACTTAGTGTGTTCTTTGTCAAAAAAAATTATGCATTTTTTCATTAACACCATACTGATCTCCTCTTCTTAGTCAAATTATTAGTTCACATAATAGCACACATGATGGGACCAAATCCATCCCACACATGAATAAAATCATTATGCAACCTAAAAATCTTCATTTGTATCATTAAAAATCTTGCAATTTGATTTTATAACTTTTTTTTGCCATTTTTCTTTGTCACAGGTTTGCACAGTAACCATCATCAGTTAGTAAAACTGTCATCAATTAACATAGCCATCATTGATCACTATTGATATAACTAATGTTAGATAGATAACCATCATTGGTTAGTGTAACCATCATCAGTTTTATAATCGATGTCCATCACTATGTTTTTCTTCAAAACACAAACTCGAGAGCTAATATACCATTTTAAAATGCTTGGTTTGGGGTCATACGAACTCTATTGTGGATGAATTTTTTAAACCATGTGTTTTATCCTAAATTTTTAAAATTTGACATTAGTTTAGTTTCAAGTTTCATATATTTTTTACAAATTTTGGAAAATCTATTTAAAATATTTTTAATCTAACATATTTGCTTTTGGGGTGATGCCTTAAGGGTAGATAGGTAATCAATAGATTTTAAATTTGATAAATCTTGTTTTAGAACATATTTTGCATGCTTTAAAATGAACTAGTAACATTATTTTTGTGCTTAATATAACATTTAGGTGCTTAAGTAAGTTTTTAACATTAGTTTTCAAAGTTAACAATCTTAAGACCAAAGGGTCAAATGAACACCACCTAATTTTTATTTGGACTTAAAAATGAACTCATTTTTATAAGCTTTTTTTCTTTAATAATTACTTGATATAATTTTTGTTTGGTAAAAAGATGGATGTTTCATGTATGCTCTTCCATTTGTCCCCTTTAGGGAACCCTTGGAATCAAAAAAACCATTCCTATTGCAAAAATCCTAGTCAAAGGATTTGAAAGAATTCCATCTAAAGTACTCCCCAAAAAATCATCAAAGTTTGGGTGATCTTGAAAATCACCCTAAAGTCTTTCTATTAGTCTTTTATTTCATTTCATCTTGGCTTATGAGGGGGACGTCATTACCTCCCATGAGTTATTTAGGAAACCTTTGACCCAGGGTTTCATCTCCTAGAATTGAATTCACTTATGCCTTTTGAGTTACACATGAGATGTATCTACATTTGGACATTGCACTACACTGAGTGAACAATAAGATGTAGTGGTTGTAAAAAAGACTAGACATTTTTATAACAAGCTAATGCCATAGTCACCCAATTTTTTTGCTTATCTTTTGCATCGTTTGACATAAAATTCATTGTTAATTGATTCCCCTAGAGACATTTGAAACTTGATAGTTAGTCAACCCCACATTTCCATACCCTTGTTAGGAATTGGATGATCATACTTAGTATATTTTGGTCATTTATCTTACTTGGTATTTTTGAGACTAAAACTTGTTTGTTTATATATAAACCATGTACAAACCACTTTGTTTATATGTCACTCTTTTGTATAGAGAGACATTATGCTAGCTATTTTACACCACACTTATGCCTTGAAAAATTTTAAACTTGTTTATGTGTGTATTGATTTGAGTTACAAAGGGTAGTGTTATGCTACCCAAATCATGTCAAACTATTTTTGCCTTTAGTATTTTGAAACATAACATAGATCATATCATTCAAGCATGCGTATGCTGTTAGGCTACTCAAACTATTTCAAAGACTAGTTTAACTTGTATCAACAAAACTATTTATTTCAAACCATCACATGTATACCATTTGGACCTTTGTCTTATGTTTTCATGTTGTCTAATCTTGTCTAGCTTATTTAGTCAAATCCTACTTTTCACCATTGATTTTTTAATTAGCCTTGTCAATTATGTATTCAAACATTGATTGATTTATTTTTAGACCTTAATTTGTGGGGTTGATACACTGATCTTTCTCTTTTGGGTTGCATAAATTTAGTTAATCGATTACCCAAAATTTAAAACTAGTGATGATTTATTTATTCAATACCTATATTTATCATTTTTTATGCCTTTATTTGGAAAACACAATATTTCTCCAAAGATCCTTTTATCTTATGCCTTATGCTAACTAATCATATTTAATTTTGATTTCATGTGTCAGGTTTATGTCAAAGTTGTTTCCAAACTTGTTAGATTAAATCAAATCACATCAACCTTTATTTCATGTCTAGCTTTTGACACCATTTGGCCAAAATTCATAATGTATGCCTATTTGTTGGAGCTTATATTTTGACTCTGCATTTGGATAAAATACCTAACAACTCAACTTTTCTCTTTCCTAGTTTAGACCTTATTTAGAACACTTTGACCTAGACCTTTGACATGTTGGTTTTTATTTCGACACTTGACCTTTTATGTGTATGACATTTGACATTAGACATTTGATGTTAGACTATTTTATGCCAAGTTTTAGCACCAGCCATTTTAGAGATACAAATCCACTTTCATACCACATTAGAGATACAGCTCCAAGTTTTGACCAAGTTAGACCAAGCTTGAACCATTCGTCCTTTAGACATAGTTTTTCAAAGTTTGTGGAACTCTAAGCCTTTTTATTTTGGAGATTTCAGCATTTACACAGATATATCTAGCTATAATTATGGCGGAGTCACTTACAATCCAAATTATGATAGAATGGCCACACAAAATGACTTGTATGGCTTTAATCAAGAGCCCAATGATTCTAATATGGTTTGTGAGATAGATTTATATCTGCCTCATATTAATCATTCATGGGAACAAAGTCAAAAAACAACTTACAATCCAACTTGAGACCTTGATTTTTATAAATAGGCCTGTGAAGAGGACTTTGAAGACCCAACTATAGATAATGGTATTTGGGATATGGATTTATACCATCTTTACAATAATCAATACATGGAACATAGTCAAGAACTAGCTTATGAGCCAACTCATGATTGGGATGATGTGGTTTATGAGGATGACTTAGATGATTTAGCTTATGTGAGTAATCAAGATTCACCACACCATACCATTTATATTCCAAGACCATAATATCACACCATTCCAATACCAAGACCTCATCCTTTGGTTTGTGTGAGTAATCAAGCTCCAGAATACTCCTTCATCATTCCAAGACCTAGTCCTCTGGCTTGTGTAAAAAATCAAGCCCCACAACACCATATTTTTACCATTTCAAGACTTCATCCTTTGGCTCATGTGGGAAATCATGCTCCACAATGACCTACCATTATCCAACCGCAAGTCATACCTCATCTAGTGCCAATCCCATCCAAACCTCAATTGATCCAATCCTTCAAAGACCAAGCTGTGTTCAAAACTAGTATCTTCTAACTCCTTAGAAACCAAGGCCAAAATAATAAACCAATCCAACATGTTTTTGTTGAACCAACCATTTGTGATAATTGAACCTATGATGAATTGCTTATTGATCCTATACCAATTTTCAAGGAGTCTCATTCTGATGGGCTAATCTTTATTGAGTCACTTCTTAATGATTATAACTGCCTTTAGGCAAATCATTACCTTAACCATGTGCCTATTTTTCAAGAGCCTCCTATTGACAGGCCAGTCTCTGAGTAGTTGTCTCTTGACCTATTTCCCATCCTAGAAGAGTCTCACTTTGAAAAACCAATTTTTGTGGAACCCATTATGCCATCACAGGTTCTTGATTATCTAAAACCAAACATTCAAGAAGACATTATTGTAACAAAATCCCCATTAGATGAAGAATCAGAGTTAGAGTCAAGTTCTATTATTGAACCAACATCAGATTTAACATCAGAATCAAAATCAACATCAGTCTCAACATCAGATTAAGAGTCCCTTGAGTTAGAATTAGATTCAGAAAAAAAAGATGTTCATGGTTGTTACAACATTGGTTATAAATGCCTTGTAGATTAATTTTAGTACATTTATGGTCCTTATACAGTTTTTGAGGATGAGTACTTCAACTTTGACACAAATTATCCTAGTATCTTCTATGAAGATTATGCAGCCTCTCCCCATTCCATTACCATTCCATAGGCTATTACCATCAGCCTAAATAGACATATTATTGACATTCCATCTCTCATAAGTGTTGATTAAGATCAATATAATCACACTTTTTAGAACTACATCCATGGTGACATAATAGTTGAAAAAGAGCAAGGAGGCCAAGACGACATTCATATAATAGAAGAACACTCTCCTAGTGAAAATTTATTATAGGCACTAGGGGATAATCAAAGTCAAAACTCAACATCTTTTAGTGAAGATTTTTTGGAAGCACTAGAAGGCAATCTAAGTCAAAATTCCACATTCGTTAGTGAAACCTTGTTGAAGGTGCTATGGGACAGTCATGAAAACTTCATTGGTGAAAACCTCTTTGAGGCTCCAATAGCTGACCAAAAAATTTCTTCACTTCTTGATGAAGACAAAATCAAAGATAAAATCAAAATAGCTTCCAATCTATAGCTTAATCAGATGGTAGCTACTCTCAAGATCAAATAATAGAAAAATTTGGTGGCCCTATCGAGAGAAAAAGTCTTTAGCCCTACCACAACCAAAGTTATGTTGAATCTGACATCAACAACATTAAATGTGACTAAAAGTCCTAATCTTCATTTATTTTCATACCATTATACATTCCATTATCATCTACTATTATAATTCACAATCAAATCTACCATGCATTATTTTTCCCTATTAACCATCCATGATTTCAATTTCCTTGGTAGAGTCTACAAAGATACGTTGTCTTGACATTTAAAGGAATTAAAATCAATGACCAATGAAGATCACAAAAGCATTCTTGACAATCAAATCTGCAACTAGTTCTTGATATGACAATTACTCAGACGAGGTGTGGGCTAGTAATTAACATGATCAAGTATTTTGTTTATATCATTCATTGATTAAGATGTGCATCTCCCTATTAGCAGGAACCATAGAATTAAAAACCACACCTAGGACAACAACATGTACCATACCTTTTCATTTACCATATGCCATAGATTGTTGTTACATATCATTTTACCATTATCATCTTCCTATCCATTCACCCCATCACTTGGGGGTAACCATCCTACCATTTTATCCAATTTATCAATCCATTATTATCCTAAATCAATGCCATTCCATCCTATCATTCCATTCCTATCTAGACCAAGGCCTATTTTTAGTCATCCTACCCAATCCTATTCTGATCTTAGTTCCTTTGGTTCTTCCTACACTTTTTGTGAGGGGATTTTGATCGAGTTTCAATAATCAATCCAATCCATGTTTACAATAACAGTCTATGAAATTAGTGTGATAGTTGATCTGGAAAGATATCTTTCATCCTGTCATGTTTTTTTATGTGAGCCTAATTATAACTGCTTATAGGCAAATCAATGTCTCACCAATCTTGCTATTAATTATAACCACCAATAGGAAAATTAGTATCATTGACCTATGACATTATATCTTAGTTATAACTACCTATGGGAAATATAGGGGCAACAATAGTTTACCATGCATTATCATATCACCTTGCCATTCCTATTTTCATTTGATTCCATTTGGTGAATTTAAGAACTTCTTGGGACCTAGTTGGTTTTTCTCTACCTTTTGTGTGGATGGAATTACTATGACTTGAGGTCATTTGAGGACTATGTGGGTCATGGCCAATTCATGTTGAGGTCACCTTAGTCACCCCTTCCATACATTCTCATCATTTTATGACTAACCTAAGCCAAACATTCTCACCATTTTGTGAGAAAGTATTTTGTCATTCTTGATCAAGTTAAAGTACATAAAAAATTCCAAAAACATTCATAAAATTTCAAAAATCCAAAAATATTTTTCCTATCTAAGCCTTGTAAGTTATCTTTGATCTACCTTACTAGGGCATTTTAATTGTTAGGATGCTTTATTTTTCTTTTATTTTTAGGGTTTCTATTTGGTTTGTTCATTTTAAATTATTTGTTTGTTTTTTGCTTGCCTATTTGTTTGCTTTCAACATTGTTTATTTGACTTAGTTTATATGTGTTCATTGGGTAATTCCTTGCGTACACCTATACTTGAGTCCATACATATTCATATGTTAATATTATCATCATGGTTTTTATCATTAGTGTTTTTTTGTGTGTTTATTAGATTAGAAGTCAGTCCTTTTACATTTTTTAGCCTAGTCTTCATGGTGTTCTATCATGATGCCTACCATCACATGCTACAAAAAAAGATCAGATTCAAGAAGGTCTAGAATCCATGGAGCCACAAAAGTATCTCCTTCGCACCTTGGAAAATCCTTCCAACCCACCCTTGATAAAATTAACCCATTAGCCATTCTAGTTGTATCATTTATAATTAGGATGAACATCTCCTCATTGGTAGGTACAACTGAATCATTTATAATGATCACTCTTATTCATCTATTCATTTATTTCATCACTTTTTACCCACTCATATTTAATATATATGCCAGGTTATATCTTTGAGGTATGGTTGCTAATAATCCCTAACTAGGGCATAACCATCTTTAGCCAATCTAGATCCTTATAATGATTATAACCGCTTATGGGCAAATCTTTATTTTGACTTATATTCTTGATTATAACCACCTTTGGGCAAATCAAAATCCTTTTTAAATCAATGAATTCAATAAATTTCACATTTAGATGAATCTCAACCATAGTTTAATTCCACCTTTCTTCTTGTTTCTTTTCAAGGGACCATCCATCAACATGTGATGGCCACTCCCTCGAGGGGGCATCATAATAGGCTTCCCAAAATCATTTAGAGCTTTGTTATTTAATCATCATCTTCTTGTTGGAATATAATCCATATCTCATTATTTGAGAAGACATTTCTTTGCCTATGGTTTGAAACATCTTCCCAAATAGGGGCAAACTATAAACACCTAAATCTGGCCACTGATAACCTCCAACAAGGCTTTTGACCAATTTCCACCAAAATGCATAATTTGGCTTAAAAACACTAAAAATGATAAATGATGTGAAACTAAAATATTCAAGTGCCAATTTTTGCTATGGTATCATTAAATGAGGCAATACAGTTTATGGGCCAACTAAATTTGATCAGATCGTTTCGAGTCAAAATGCCAATTTTACACCTAGATGCTCTGGATTGATCTTTCCTATCAAATCTCTTGCACAATACATGTGCCTTTGTTATTTTATATTAATAATATCCTTAATGGGATAATGGATCCAATGCATCTGACATTGAGTTTCAATTCAAATCTAGTTGAATTCTGGACCAATAACAAGGCATTCTGATCAATGTGAGTAATTTGTTCACAAAATGCTTAATCATAATAAAGAGATAATTAAACCAAATTAGATCCAAATTAATAATTCTATGAAAACTTGTTGAATACTTTGTTTTGGAAATGAATATCTAATATTTTCAATATCAGGTGACCTCATTTCTTCAGAAGACATACCTAGGCCATAAATGCCACAAATATCAATATTCATGCCTCTTAATTTCTCCTCTATCACAAATATTGATGAGCCTATTTATCAATTTTAATTCCATAAATGGATTAATCCTTAGCCACACATCTCAATCTTGAGATTTATGGTTCAGGTTGATTCTAGACATTTGCAAAAATCTATAAATAGGAGGCATTACCACATCATTTCTAAGCTTAATTTGTGCAAACTTATAATGCAATATTGGTTCCAAAAGCTTCATAAAACTAGTGTTACCATTCCAAATTGATTCCAACCTAATCCAATCCATAAGCCAAAGGTGCCAAGGAGAGATGGAGGTATCCAAGCTTCTATTTCCAAGGACTTCATGAGCACAAAGACAAGCAAGCCACTACTACAAAGGCATTCAGAGCATCCAAGGAAGGTGAAGGAATTATTATTTTTATTCCTTACTTTTTAGTTGTTTTTGCCATTTTTTTTAAATTACTAAGCTCATCCTAGTAACTAGGAATGAAGGTGTTAGCTTAATGTGTTCTTTGTCAATTTTTTTTTTTTTTTTTTTTGCATTTTGTCACTAACACCATACTAATCTCCTCTTCTTAGTCAAATTCCTAGTTTAGACATTCATCATAGGATGCCAATAAAAGATAGTACCCCATAATTTTATGTTTAATTTTCATTCAATAATCATCATTCATGGGTTAGTGCAACATCATGAACAACCCACAGTAAGTACTAGAGAACCCATTCTAGTCATTCACATGCAACCACAAGGTTTATAATATGTTTTCCATTATTTGTGAACTCACGTGATGGTTACAAAGATCCTATGTTCACCATCATATACTTTCTATCTGAGGTATTTATCCAACCTTTCCATTTTTTCAAATTAAGTGGGTCTATATAATTTTTCAAAATTGCCTAATCAGGGCTTTATATTTCTTGTTTTGAGCATAGGAATACATTCACCAAAATCCAAGGGTTTATAAAATCATATAATAGTTTTACAAAAGGAAGAAATAACATAGAATAGGGTACACATTCTTGATTTTTGTATCTTCGTAATTTTTTTCCAAGTGTATTTTCCCATTACAACATTTAAACATACCTACAAGTGGAGCATAAGGTCAAAAAATTTCATCAGGCCATCTGATGTTCATATGTCATCCAAGATGATATCAAATGTCCATATTGTTTGTGTCAACAAAATATCAATATTTAAATAGTAAAACCTTCCTAATCTTGTTTTTGAGTTCACTTCCTTTACCAAGATATTTTTAAGCATTAACATATTTCTATTAAATGTTTCATAGTTATAGTAGTCAATTATAATGACACATAAGTCATGCATGGCCATTAGATTTCCCACATAAACAATTTTTGGCATGAAACAAATTATTATTTCCTCACCAAAATAAACTCTCACACCTTCCAAGGGAAACTTTACCTTGGAAAAACCATGATAATCCATGAGTAGCTTACACCAAATTGAGATATATTACTCAGCTTTATTCATCCTTCATAATAATGTTATGCATATAGCTACATAAATTTAATAACTAATTGAAATTTACAATATTTAACTTTGTAATAGTATTTAAAGAATAATTTTGAAAATTCCAATATTACCTAGCAAGGACCCTTTTCTAATCTCATGTATTTAATCTTTAGTCATACTATCTTTCAACCATTCTTGAGGTGAGTAAATTTTGGTTGGTGCGATATATACCATGATTTTATCAAAATTTTATGCAATACAATATTTTTGACATAATGAATGTAACCATAATTTATCCTGATCCCTTGTCATTACTTGATTTATAATATATATTTAACTACTTGATCTATAATTTAAAGATTTCTGGCTAATCCATTTAAATTAGTGAGTTATTTTTTGACAATTTTTCTTCGAACTCAAGGCAATGCATGTAGAATAATTCAAAATGGTCTCTTGGAGTAGGGTTTCTTAGACTTATTATACTAACTTGGGAAATCAATTATCCTTAATTGATCATCCCCCTAGGCCTAAGTCACACCCTTATGTTGAGACAAACATACCCCCATTTTTTGCTTTTGCTGAAAGTGGACCTTTATGAATGTTTCAAAACATGTGTTTTGGATTGAATGTGAAAGGGTTATTCTCTATTGAAATTTAAAGGTAAGTCAAAAAAAGACATGAGCCTCATTGTATTTGGTTGTGATTATATTTCAAGGACTAATGTTTCTATTGATTGTTTTTGAGGTGATTAGTTGCCAGTTCTATGGAGAAATCTAGGGTTCGTAAGTAGTAAACCCTAGGGATATGAATTCAAACGTCCACAAGAAAAGTTTAGCAGGAAATTATATTTCCTTTTGGTTATATAAACCCGAACTCTAAATTTATATTAAGCTTCAATTATGTTTTTTAACATGACAAAACATTAATATAAAATCAATACTTGGACCTCTTATTTTACCCTTTAAAACCTAAGAGCCCTTTTGGATGAACTATGTTTTTATCAAGGTTTAAATATCTTGGTGTTTGAAAGCATGAACAAAACTTTAAAATGTTGAAACCTTAATCTAAATGTTTATACATATTGAGCCTTAACTTAAAGCTCATGCACTTTTCTAGATCTGATGCCTTATGTTCAATCAGATATTTTGATCCAATGGCACGAACCAAAGTTAACACTGAAAGGGAGACCAATCGCTTTCAATCACTTAGATTATGATCTAGCAATCCTTGCTACCTTAGGGGATTTGATCTGATGGCACCCATTGACCCCAAATCCCTAAGAATTCTTGAGAGCCCAAAGTGTTTCACTTAGTCATTAAACTAGAGTAATTCCATTATCTTAAATTTGACAAGCTTGCTCCCATCATTTTACGTCCATGAAGACATAGTTGACATTATCGAGACTACAAAATTTAACCTAGACATCTTTTCAAATCCTAAGCAAAGGGGGCATTTCTAAAGACCCTTTCAAAGGAATTCTTAGTATTTTTATGTAGATAAACTTAGCATAAATGGCCTTAACCTAGTCAATTTGTGTTTTTTAATAGAAAAAGACCTTAGGAACATCATTTTAAGTCTAGGTTTATATAGTCATAGGACTGGTTAAAAGGTGTGCATCTTACAGGATCTAATAGTGGTCACTCGTCCACTAGATTTGATCTAATTAGGCATCAAGCCTAAAGGTTTTTCAAAGGCTTCATGAGCTCGACATGTGGCCTACCCACAACCAAGGTAATTGATAGAGGTACATAGAGTCCCATGAGGAGGACACATGGTAGCTTACCATTTTGAGGATTAAAATTAGATAGGAGCCACTTAATAAAGATGCTCAATTAAATGACTTGAACCTTGTAAAAATAAATGATGATCACTTATCTGTTGGATTTGATCCAATGGTGCATCAAACTTGAAGACTTTTCAAAGGCCTTGTGAACTCGATACATGGCTAACGTATGGCTAGTATAACAACTAGAAAAAATAAGCAACATGGGTAAGATTTATCAAGGTGCCAAGTGGTGTAGCCATGAAATTAAAGACCAAAGGAACAATAAGAACATAGGAACTTGGATTTGGATTATTAGATCAAAATAAAGAAAGCTTTTGAAAGCTAATGGCTAGTCTCCAAATAACCTTTATGAAAATTTCCTAAGCTTGAAAATGTAAAGGGCATGAGAATAAGGTCCCATAAAATATCAAGCACATATAATATTAAGAAACTAGAAATTTCCACCATTAAAGCTCAAAAACCCTAAGCCCTCTATAAAAAAGACATGATTTGACTCAATTGGCAACAAAGCAATCAGAATAGCACAACTAAACCTTGAAGCAAGTGACCTATTGAAACCTTTGGTGACCTTTAAAGTATAATTTTATTTCATCAATGGTAGTATATAGGCAATAGATGAAGATGGAATAATAACTTTATCTAACTTTAGATAGTGAGAGGAGGATCTTTAAAGACACAGAGATGGACCTGGCAACCCTAAACAAGCATGGAATCAAGAACTGGTTTGATTTATTCTTCTTTTAGGAGGAATTACAATCAATTTCCCAAGAAGAAAAGAGGAATGCATCTATGCATCAGAGATACAATAACCTAGTCTTAATTGAGCTGGTAGGCCTCCACCATGCTACAACCAAACTAAAGGTAATACATTATATCAACCTCCTTGGTCCCATTTTAATTAATTGCAGAATAGATGGGGAATGGATCATTCAAGAGTGAAGCACTAATAAGGTTTTATGCATCACCTCTATGGCCTTTGAAACTTATTACAAGCTCCCCTTGCTTCATATTAATCTCTTGTCCTTCAGAGACTCGATAAAAACCCAAGACCTAGAATCAATCCCCACACCTTAGTTAATCCAAGGCTCTCGTGTTCTCAGGTCCCTTGATGGTGAGATTCCTATTGTCCAATTTAAGGAGGTTTTTAGGATATATATGACCTTATTTAACAAATCCATTGGATCCCCTTCCACTACCTATGTAAGCAAAGTCTAGGTGTCTTATGCTCACTACATGTTGGAATACAATTTAACCCCTCCCATTGGAGACCTAATAAGTTTTTTATTGGCCAAACAATTCAAATCCATCAAGAGAAGGACTTGTAGGAAATTCTTTATGATGTATTACCTTTTATATTCACTTTTTTCCTCTTTAGATTTCCTTGGCATCTCAAATTGGTCCCCTGATGGTAGGACCACTATTTCTCATCATTACTCTAAATTATATATATTCAAATATAGGAACCACACGTAATTTATCTATGATGGTGTTTTCCCAGTTATCTATGAGGCAATCACCAATTTCCTTATGCCAAGACTCCACCCTCAAATCAAAAATCAATAAGAAGCCACGGGGGATGTATGGTTCTATTTAGATTCCATGGTGATAAAAATAGAAGGAATCATGATTCAAACCTATCGATTGCCAATTCATGTCCTTATTAAGATTGGAGAGCAAGATATTACCTATCAAATCATCTAAGGTGTGGATGGGATATGCAAGAAAAATAAGAAGGCTCAGGTTCACCCCTTTCCACTAGATATTGGTAGGATTATGATCAAGGATTAGAAGTAATTTAAAATTATGGTGATCCATAGAAATTCTTTTGATTTCCATCTAGATGACCTTAAGATGTGGGACCCAAATAATAGCGTGACCAACCACATTTGATATAAAAAGGTTCCAATGATTGAATACAAACATCAACCAGGAGTGGGAGATAGTATCTATACAAAGGTAAAGAACTTTGAAGAGGTCCTGTCTAGGATCAAAAGCTACAATATCCAGTTGGAGCATAGGCTAGTCAGAGATAATAAACCCTTAGGAGAAAGATGGAAACTACATACCTTACATTATCACTTGTTACTAGGACCGTCTAAGACTTCTCATTAGGAACCTCCTATTGGAGGACAATCTTTTGAGCCTTAATGATTATAATTGACAAAGGAATCCCAGGGTAGGCAACTTGAGGATATAAAAAGAAAGGGTAAATTTTTAGCTACAAAGCTAAAAATAGAGCATAGACCTGCTAAAAAGGGTCCTTAAACCCACACATCCCCATAAAGGTCTCCTTCCCTAGTGGAAATCATTAGCACGACTACCCTGGAGGTAGGACAAATAGTGGAAAGTGTCATTTTTGACATTATAACTACCTATGGTTCTGATAAGGAGGAGGATCCCTCTAATATAGCAAGAAAAGGTTTGACCCCACTGGAAGGAGGAAGGAGACAAGTAGAATTGGCTTTGGTGTCCCTGACACTTAAAAATAAACCTTGGTTAACCTTCACTTAGCCTACCAGTGAATTTAACCTCTTTAATGATGAAAACCCTATTTATGGTCCAACCATTCCTAACTAGTTTGTCTATAGGAGATTAAACAAATCCCGTCTCTCCCTCCATCATGGGCCTTAACCCGAGTTGGCATATATTTGTAGGATGGTGTTAATCCATGGATCTAGGACATTGTCAATAGATAGGCATAGAGAAATATCCAAATCCTTCATGAAAAAGGAATACAAAAGATTGGCATCCTAGGGGCCTCTAAGAGTTAAAATGTAGAAGTTCTCAAGCAACCAAAATTCAAGGAGTCTGACATAATAGTTCAATTTAATCCTAACATAGTAGGTTTTGAGAGAGTAGTAACAATGGAGGCCACCATTGGCACCGAGGATTTCACCTTTCAAAAGGTGGAACATCCCATTCAAGGGTAGGTAGCAGGAGAACATCCCATCCATCAAGAGGATGTAACTAGTTTAGTGTTACCACAATAAGCAATTACTATGTCTAGAATCCAAGTAATGAAGCAAAGGATTCTCTACTTGGAGAAAGATAAGCATGATTTGGAGGCTCAATTCCTAATGACATATTAAAAGTGTTGAATAAATCTTTGCTGGATACATTTGAGAAGTTAAAGAACATCAGGCTTAGATTAATTACTTTAAACCATCAATTTGAGATGGTACAAGCCTTAATAACCCAATGGTAGGATTCTCAAGCTTAGATGATAGTTCTCATCAAGGTACATAGGACAAAGTAGGCCCTAAACTAAAAGATCATCAAGCTTAGACATTTAGATATCCTCATGGTAGTTTTGATGGATAAGCAAGAAGATTTAATGACCTAGTGAAACACTGTCAATAAATTCATCAAGGAAGACAAGGAATTGGTAACCAAAATGGAGAAACTTTTATGGAGCCTATTGGATAGCCCTTCTCAAACTAGTACTATAGACCTGATCAGTGAATGATAATTCATACAGAGAGTTAGTATCCACATCTAGGGAATTAAAGATAATCAAGGCCATTCTACCAAGGATAATTAGAAGATCCTTGAAACCATGTTTACTTTAGGAAATCATATCACAAAAACATAATATATCAAGGAACTCATGGCTAGGGTTGACAAGGAATTTGATAATTTAGCAAATCAAGAGGAGGATTGTCTAATGAATCTTGTAGTGGATTTTGAACTAATCAAAGAATAATACACAAAGGTGAAGGACTTCCTCAGATAGGGATAATTGAGGAGCCCACTATCAATGTAAATTCTAAAGGAATATCCCTTTGTAACAAATGTATGTTAGCCTATTAGCATATATGGTTTCCTTTTCTCAAATTTTATGTAGTACGTCATATACATTGTAATATTTATATTAATGATAGCTATCCTTATCTTTCATGCAGATATTTTGTTAAGGTTAATCAATGAACCACCTATTTTTCCTATAAATAAGTAGGGGTTTACCATTTTATAAAGAGAGAGATTTTGATCAATTATATACCAGGAGAATTTAAGATAACTAAGAAATTTTGAAAATATTGTCTTTATAGTTTGTTCAATGTCAATTTTGTCTCTCAATTACATGTTGTCATCTTTAAGTTTGAATGATTATCCATAATTGGAGTCACATTCTCTATCATAGAGCTGTTGATTTGTGCTAATGCTAGATTAACTGTAAAGATCTCAAATCTACTTTATTTTATTTTGCTCTACATTTGGATGTGTTTAGGCTATTTAGACCACAGTAGCAAACATTTAAATTAAACTTGGTTCTTACTTATGATTTTTATATTTCCTATAAATTTTGCCTGATTTGTGATGTAATCTGAGTTCACGCTATTTTATAACATAAATTGGTTCATGTGTGCTCAAAGTAATTAGAATTTTTTCATAATACTTGGATGAGAATTTGAAATCATGTTTCCTTTCTACCTTACCATTCTATTTTCTTATTTCTATCAAAACTCACTTTAGTGTAAAGATCATTGTTATTATTCATTTAGATTAATTTGGAAATCATCAAATTCACAAAGATCCAAAGATTCAGACCCTAGTGGTTCCCAACCACTAAACTAAACAAATATTGTGGATAGTTCCCATAATATACTTCTATTCCACCATAGACATCACCAAATTGTCACAAACTACAACTCATGCCTTGGATTTTTCAAATCCTAAAATGAGAAGTTTTCATCAACACTGAAGAACACCTATGGTACATTTAGAAACATCAATAGCTTAGTCATTTTCAATAACTTAATGATGCTCCAATCATCATGTGACAATGTGCTCATGGAGTCATTCATAGCTTTCAATAATTCATTCTCATTCGTAAGCGTGAACTTGTAATCATCTAAACCCCTATTAACCATCTCATATAGGTCATCTAATGGTTAATGCGAATATCATGATAATGCAATCTTACTTTAGAAAAAGGTTATCTCATCTAAGGTTAAAGAGGAAAAACACAATATTAATAAGGAATTTTAAATTATCTCCAAAATATATATAAGAAAATGATTCCTTTATGCATCTTCACAAATAATCAAAGAGCTACCATTTATTGGCAATTTAGCATTGTATTATAGCAATCACAACATTAAACATTTGTAGTGCAAGATATGATCCCCCTATACAAATGGTAATAGTTGATAACCTCATTGAAAATCATAACATCACAATCTCTAAGACCATGTGAGATTACCACCAAAATAAATTAAATGTCCCTTCTTTTAGAGTTCATAGTGAAATTAGGGAATAAATATTTCTACGTGTAGTTTAGTTTTGCATGACCTACCATGATCCCCATAAAAAAAATTATGTACATTCAACCATTAACGAACATAATTTATCCTATAATATTCTATGGGGAATATTATTTTCATAATATATCTACATGCAGTTCATGGTGTATTGCTATATGATCCATATCAATAAGCTCAAAACTATATCGTGGTAAACACCTTCCAAATAGGACCCCCTAGGTGTCCTTATCCTATATAATACACTTACATGTACATATATATAGGTATACATCAGTGTATATTAATCTCCCCTTAGAGTATTAGGGAAGTATCATACTAATAGAAGTTCATTTCTTATTCATACAACATTCTTTTTTAAGCTAAGGTTTGTAGTGAAGAAAACATATTTATTCTAAATAACTTAATTAAGGGTGTGGTATAAACAATTTTAGTAGTTTAATAATACACATAAAAATATATTAAACTATAAAAATGATCTATATTTACCAAATTTTATGAAAATGAAGAACCCATTATGGAACTATCCCTGATTAAATCATTATTTCATGATCTATAGTTCTACGTATCCTTGTACTTTGTGCCTTCATTATACACATGACCATAGGCTAAGAAAATAAAATTAAACTATTATAAAGGTTATAATTGAATATTATTCTTTGGATTATAGTGATTACTTATTTGAAATAGACCATATCGTAATGATCCACTTAAAGACTTATATCTCTCAGGGGTTAATTACTTGTCAACTAGTCTCTGATGTAAGAATCATAAAACTACACCACTCAATTTATATGATTTATAAACTTTTTATGTTTTACCTTAGCTTCCGTGATTTTTTCCTTTAGTAAAATCAATCTATTTATGCTAACAATTTAGAAATTTAACAACAATTATCAAGTACTAACAAGATCATTATAATTTAGGCCCAAACATGGTTTTTATTTTCATGAGATGATCAATTAATTTATCATACTTATCTATGTTATTTGGAGGATCATAATATTATGTAAATTGAATATTTAATTTCCATGAAGCAATAAAAACTACTCAATATAAGCTAAAAATAACTTGAGTGTATATTGACACCCTACCATCATTTGAAAATCTTGTATTATTTCAATGAGATTTAAGAATTAGGAACAAAGACAATAATAAATCTTCCAACATTTAAAAATAATTCACTCACTTATTTTTCAAATCAAGAGACACATTTCAACATATAAAATGAATTACACAAATTATCATGATTGCCAAGTATTTTTACATCCTTTGTTTTGACAAAAAGAATGCAATAATAAATAATCTAACTTCAAGGACTAATTTCATTTTCAAATTAGTTGAAATAATAATTCTTATTTTCTTAAACATGGATAAAGCATATTCATCAAGTGGAGTAATAGATTTGTATCTCATAGGTATTTAGAAATTTTTAATGATGAATATTAGAATAAATAACAAACAAATTAACTAATTAGAAGATGAATTATTTACTTCAAGATATTACGATGAGTAGGAAGAGGAATAGAGGGTAGATTTAAAATTTGGGAGATGAAGAGGAAGAGAGTTGTGAGGATGATGAAGAGGATGACCTATATCTGAGGAAGAGTTTATATATTAGTTAGAAACTATTACTCTTCACTTGTGAAAGTGTTTGTGTAAGAATTATATACCTTTTGGATATTCATGAATCTTTCAAAGTTGTCAATCATGGATTTGTTGTTTCCACTCTTCTTATTTTTATGTTTTATTTCATCCTATCCTAGTCTTAGACTAGTAGCTTTTTCAGGAAAGTTTAGTTTTGAGGATGTAGTTGACATTGATTATGATGATCTATTGGAGTCAAAGGTTGTAGAGGCATGTTTTAGTGAAACTTGGTCTACAACTAGTCCTTCCTTTGACCACTTTGGTAGTGTTAATTGGTATTTTGGAGTGATTTTTTATGGTCTTCGGTATATCTCTACTTGGGTTTTGATTAAAAAAATAGTGTTAGTTTAAAGGTCATTGATGGAAAGGTTTTTGAAGGCCCTGCATCAGGCTCAGTGGGTAATTATTCAAGTACCTTATTTTGGGTACTCTCCTAGCCAAAATGCCCAAAGATGGTGCATGTCATGTTGAAAGAGGTAGTTCAAAGTGGACATTGAGGAATCTAAGAACAGGTTGAGGGATAAAAAATTGTAGTCTATTTTACCATCATGTGACCTTGGTATTATGAGATACTTTAGTTCTGAGGAGGAAAATGGAATGTTTATATCTAAAGTACAAGAAGAGTGACGATAATGATATTACTTCCACAAGACTAGGGCTATGTAGAGATTTTGGCAAGAAAATTTATATTATTAGCCATAATTTGATGGATGTACTTATTTGTGAAATATTCTAGCCTGTTACTATCAACATTATTCATTGTCCCTATTTTTATTTATTATTGTTTTATAATCAGTTTGAAGGGTCTCTTGGGTGGATATTTTGTTCTTAGAGTCTTTCTATGGAGATTGATTTGAGATATCAATTCATACCCTCATGGTCGGCATGGTTTTTTCAATTTAAATTCAGTTGTGATTTATTGGTTTTGGGTCTTGATGAGAACCCCATGTGGTTTCTTTTTTTGCATTTGACTATGAAGATCTAGACCTCCATTCATTTGGAGATTTTGACCTCATTTTGGGTCTAAGTTGGCTCTCATTCTAGTCAAAATAGGGACCCTTTTAGCCATGGACCTCTTGATTCATTACCATAGGATGGATTTTAGTCTAATTATAACTATATCTAGTTAAAATTGTAGACTTTTGGGTCTATTGGAGGATTTGAATGGTTACTTCTAGGAGCTAGGTGTCATACTCCTTTAGCCCCAAATGGTTGTTAGTCCATCTAAAATTGATAGTTGTTTTCTCCTCTTAGATTTGGTTGAGGTGTGGGTCCTTTGAACACCTTAATGGCCTTATCTTTGAAATATGGGCCTCATGCCTCTTTATTCAAAGACTTTGACCTCCTTTTATGTCCCAGATGGTTCTCAATCTAGCTGAAATTGACCCATTGGTCTCTGAGAGACCCTAAAAGTATCTCTAGACTTGGACCTCATTTAACTCAAGATAGTTCATGGTCTAGCCAAAATTGATTGGTTATCACACCAGTTAGAAGTGGTGGTTTTAGTTCTCCCTTTATTAGGACCCTAATATTTCTTTAATTATAGTTACTTTTTTTGGATGAGTTCTTTTTGTATTCTTGGTCACCTATTTCCATCCAGGATAAGACATTGTATTTTTTATGTTTCTTTTGGTAAAATCCTTTTTGAAATCTTGGTTATATGT
>JARHVA010008416.1:172500-187500 GCA_037957365.1 Torreya grandis
GTTATCTTTGATCTACCTTACTAGGGCATTTTAATTGTTAGGATGCTTTATTTTTCTTTTATTTTTAGGGTTTCTATTTGGTTTGTTCATTTTAAATTATTTGTTTGTTTTTTGCTTGCCTATTTGTTTGCTTTCAACATTGTTTATTTGACTTAGTTTATATGTGTTCATTGGGTAATTCCTTGCGCACACCTATACTTGAGTCCATACATATTCATATGTTAATATTATCATCATGGTTTTTATCATTAGTGTTTTTTTGTGTGTTTATTAGATTAGAAGTCAGTCCTTTTACATTTTTTAGCCTAGTCTTCATGGTGTTCTATCATGATGCCTACCATCACATGCTACAAAAAAAGATCAGATTCAAGAAGGTCTAGAATCCATGGAGCCACAAAAGTATCTCCTTCGCACCTTGGAAAATCCTTCCAACCCACCCTTGATAAAATTAACCCATTAGCCATTCTAGTTGTATCATTTATAATTAGGATGAACATCTCCTCATTGGTAGGTACAACTGAATCATTTATAATGATCACTCTTATTCATCTATTCATTTATTTCATCACTTTTTACCCACTCATATTTAATATATATTCCAGGTTATATCTTTGAGGTATGGTTGCTAATAATCCCTAACTAGGGCATAATCATCTTTAGCCAATCTAGATCCTTATAATGATTATAACCGCTTATGGGCAAATCATTATTTTGACTTATATTCTTGATTATAACCACCTTTGGGCAAATCAAAATCCTTTTTAAATCAATGAATTCAATAAATTTCACATTTAGATTAATCTCAACCATAGTTTAATTCCACCTTTCTTCTTGTTTCTTTTCAAGGGACCATCCATCAACATGTGATGGCCACTCCCTCGAGGGGGCATCATAATAGGCTTCCCAAAATCATTTAGAGCTTTGTTATTTAATCATCATCTTCTTGTTGGAATATAATCCATATCTCATTATTTGAGAAGACATTTCTTTGCCTATGGTTTGAAACATCTTCCCAAATAGGGGCAAACTATAAACACCTAAATCTGGCCACTGATAACCTCCAACAAGGCTTTTGACCAATTTCCACCAAAATGCATAATTTGGCTTAAAAACACTAAAAATGATAAATGATGTGAAACTAAAATATTCAAGTGCCAATTTTTGCTAGGGTATCATTAAATGAGGCAATACAGTTTATGGGCCAACTAAATTTGATCAGATCGTTTCGAGTCAAAATGCCAATTTTACACCTAGATGCTCTGGATTGATCTTTCCTATCAAATCTCTTGCACAATACATGTGCCTTTGTTATTTTATATTAATAATATCCTTAATGGGATAATGGATCCAATGCATCTGACATTGAGTTTCAATTCAAATCTAGTTGAATTCTGGACCAATAACAAGGCATTCTGATCAATGTGAGTAATTTGTTCACAAAATGCTTAATCATAATAAAGAGATAATTAAACCAAATTAGATCCAAATTAATAATTCTATGAAAACTTGTTGAATACTTTGTTTTGGAAATGAATATCTAATATTTTCAATATCAGGTGACCTCATTTCTTCAGAAGACATACCTAGGCCATAAATGCCACAAATATCAATATTCATGCCTCTTAATTTCTCCTCTATCACAAATATTGATGAGCCTATTTATCAATTTTAATTCCATAAATGGATTAATCCTTAGCCACATATCTCAATCTTGAGATTTATGGTTCAGGTTGATTCTAGACATTTGCAAAAATCTATAAATAGGAGGCATTACCACATCATTTCTAAGCTTAATTTGTGCAAACTTATAATGCAATATTGGTTCCAAAAGCTTCATAAAACTAGTGTTACCATTCCAAATTGATTCCAACCTAATCCAATCCATAAGCCAAAGGTGCCAAGGAGAGATGGAGGTATCCAAGCTTCTATTTCCAAGGACTTCATGAGCACAAAGACAAGCAAGCCACTACTACAAAGGCATTCGGAGCATCCAAGGAAGGTGAAGGAATTATTATTTTTATTCCTTACTTTTTAGTTGTTTTTGCCATTTTTTTTAAATTACTAAGCTCATCCTAGTAACTAGGAATGAAGGTGTTAGCTTAATGTGTTCTTTGTCAATTTTTTTTTTTTTTTTTTTTTGCATTTTGTCACTAACACCATACTAATCTCCTCTTCTTAGTCAAATTCCTAGTTTAGACATTCATCATAGGATACCAATAAAAGATAGTACCCCATAATTTTATGTTTAATTTTCATTCAATAATCATCATTCATGGGTTAGTGCAACATCATGAACAACCCACAGTAAGTACTAGAGAACCCATTCTAGTCATTCACATGCAACCACAAGGTTTATAATATGTTTTCCATTATTTGTGAACTCACGTGATGGTTACAAAGATCCTATGTTCACCATCATATACTTTCTATCTGAGGTATTTATCCAACCTTTCCATTTTTTCAAATTAAGAGGGTCTATATAATTTTTCAAAATTGCCTAATCAGGGCTTTATATTTCTTGTTTTGAGCATAGGAATACATTCACCAAAATCCAAGGGTTTATAAAATCATATAATAGTTTTACAAAAGGAAGAAATAACATAGAATAGGGTACACATTCTTGATTTTTGTATCTTCGTAATTTTTTTCCAAGTGTATTTTCCCATTACAACATTTAAACATACCTACAAGTGGAGCATAAGGTCAAAAAATTTCATCAGGCCATCTGATGTTCATATGTCATCCAAGATGATATCAAATGTCCATATTGTTTGTGTCAACAAAATATCAATATTTAAATAGTAAAACCTTCCTAATCTTGTTTTTGAGTTCACTTCCTTTACCAAGATATTTTTAAGCATTAACATATTTCTATTAAATGTTTCATAGTTATAGTAGTCAATTATAATGACACATAAGTCATGCATGGCCATTAGATTTCCCACATAAACAATTTTTGGCATGAAACAAATTATTATTTCCTCACCAAAATAAACTCTCACACCTTCCAAGGGAAACTTTACCTTGGAAAAACCATGATAATCCATGAGTAGCTTACACCAAATTGAGATATATTACTCAGCTTTATTCATCCTTCATAATAATGTTATGCATATAGCTACATAAATTTAATAACTAATTGAAATTTACAATATTTAACTTTGTAATAGTATTTAAAGAATAATTTTGAAAATTCCAATATTACCTAGCAAGGACCCTTTTCTAATCTCATGTATTTAATCTTTAGTCATACTATCTTTCAACCATTCTTGAGGTGAGTAAATTTTGGTTGGTGCGATATATACCATGATTTTATCAAAATTTTATGCAATACAATATTTTTGACATAATGAATGTAACCATAATTTATCCTGATCCCTTGTCATTACTTGATTTATAATATATATTTAACTACTTGATCTATAATTTAAAGATTTCTGGCTAATCCATTTAAATTAGTGAGTTATTTTTTGACAATTTTTCTTCGAACTCAAGGCAATGCATGTAGAATAATTCAAAATGGTCTCTTGGAGTAGGGTTTCTTAGACTTATTATACTAACTTGGGAAATCAATTATTCTTAATTGATCATCCCCCTAGGCCTAAGTCACACCCTTATGTTGAGACAAACATACCCCCATTTTTTTGCTTTTGCTGAAAGTGGACCTTTATGAATGTTTCAAAACATGTGTTTTGGATTGAATGTGAAAGGGTTATTCTCTATTGAAATTTAAAGGTAAGTCAAAAAAAGACATGAGCCTCATTGTATTTGGTTGTGATTATATTTCAAGGACTAATGTTTCTATTGATTGTTTTTGAGGTGATTAGTTGCCAGTTCTATGGAGAAATCTAGGGTTCGTAAGTAGTAAACCCTAGGGATATGAATTCAAACGTCCACAAGAAAAGTTTAGTAGGAAATTATATTTCCTTTTGGTTATATAAACCCGAACTCTAAATTTATATTAAGCTTCAATTATGTTTTTTAACATGACAAAACATTAATATAAAATCAATACTTGGACCTCTTATTTTACCCTTTAAAACCTAAGAGCCCTTTTGGATGAACTATGTTTTTATCAAGGTTTAAATATCTTGGTGTTTGAAAGCATGAACAAAACTTTAAAATGTTGAAACCTTAATCTAAATGTTTATACATATTGAGCCTTAACTTAAAGCTCATGCACTTTTCTAGATCTGATGCCTTATGTTCAATCAGATATTTTGATCCAATGGCACGAACCAAAGTTAACACTGAAAGGGAGACCAATCGCTTTCAATCACTTAGATTATGATCTAGCAATCCTTGCTCCCTTAGGGGATTTGATCTGATGGCACCCATTGACCCCAAATCCCTAAGAATTCTTGAGAGCCCAAAGTGTTTCACTTAGTCATTAAACCAGAGTAATTCCATTATCTTAAATTTGACAAGCTTGCTCCCATCATTTTACGTCCATGAAGACATAGTTGACATTATCGAGACTACAAAATTTAACCTAGACATCTTTTCAAATCCTAAGCAAAGGGGGCATTTCTAAAGACCCTTTCAAAGGAATTCTTAGTATTTTTATGTAGATAAACTTAGCATAAATGGCCTTAACCTAGTCAATTTGTGTTTCTTAATAGAAAAAGACCTTAGGAACATCATTTTAAGTCTAAGTTTATATAGTCATAGGACTGGTTAAAAGGTGTGCATCTTACAGGATCTAATAGTGGTCACTCGTCCACTAGATTTGATCTAATTAGGCATCAAGCCTAAAGGTTTTTCAAAGGCTTCATGAGCTCGACATGTGGCCTACCCACAACTAAGGTAATTGATAGAGGTACATAGAGTCCCATGAGGAGGACACATGGTAGCTTACCATTTTGAGGATTAAAATTAGATAGGAGCCACTTAATAAAGATGCTCAATTAAATGACTTGAACCTTGTAAAAATAAATGATGATCACTTATCTGTTGGATTTGATCCAATGGTGCATCGAACTTGAAGACTTTTCAAAGGCCTTGTGAACTCGATACATGGCTAACGTATGGCTAGTATAACAACTAGAAAAAATAAGCAACATGGGTAAGATTTATCAAGGTGCCAAGTGGTGTAGCCATGAAATTAAAGACCAAAGGAACAATAAGAACATAGGAACTTGGATTTGGATTATTAGATCAAAATAAAGAAAGCTTTTGAAAGCTAATGGCTAGTCTCCAAATAACCTTTATGAAAATTTCCTAAGCTTGAAAATGTAAAGGGCATGAGAATAAGGTCCCATAAAATATCAAGCACATATAATATTAAGAAACTAGAAATTTCCACCATTAAAGCTCAAAAACCCTAAGCCCTCTATAAAAAAGACATGATTTGACTCAATTGGCAACAAAGCAATCAGAATAGCACAACTAAACCTTGAAGCAAGTGACCTATTGAAACCTTTGGTGACCTTTAAAGTATAATTTTATTTCATCAATGGTAGTATATAGGCAATAGATGAAGATGGAATAATAACTTTATCTAACTTTAGATAGTGAGAGGAGGATCTTTAAAGACACAGAGATGGACCTGGCAACCCTAAACAAGCATGGAATCAAGAACTGGTTTGATTTATTCTTCTTTTAGGAGGAATTACAATCAATTTCCCAAGAAGAAAAGAGGAATGCATCTATGCATCAGAGATACAATAACCTAGTCTTAATTGAGCTGGTAGGCCTCCACCATGCTACAACCAAACTAAAGGTAATACATTATATCAACCTCCTTGGTCCCATTTTAATTAATTGCAGAATAGATGGGGAATGGATCATTCAAGAGTGAAGCACTAATAAGGTTTTATGCATCACCTCTATGGCCTTTGAAACTTATTACAAGCTCCCCTTGCTTCATATTAATCTCTTGTCCTTCAGAGACTCGATAAAAACCCAAGACCTAGAATCAATCCCCACACCTTAGTTAATCCAAGGCTCTCGTGTTCTCAGGTCCCTTGATGGTGAGATTCCTATTGTCCAATTTAAGGAGGTTTTTAGGATATATATGACCTTATTTAACAAATCCATTGGATCCCCTTCCACTACCTATGTAAGCAAAGTCTAGGTGTCTTATGCTCACTACATGTTGGAATACAATTTAACCCCTCCCATTGGAGACCTAATAAGTTTTTTATTGGCCAAACAATTCAAATCCATCAAGAGAAGGACTTGTAGGAAATTCTTTATGATGTATTACCTTTTATATTCACTTTTTTCCTCTTTAGATTTCCTTGGCATCTCAAATTGGTCCCCTGATGGTAGGACCACTATTTCTCATCATTACTCTAAATTATATATATTCAAATATAGGAACCACACGTAATTTATCTATGATGGTGTTTTCCCAGTTATCTATGAGGCAATCACCAATTTCCTTATGCCAAGACTCCACCCTCAAATCAAAAATCAATAAGAAGCCACGGGGGATGTATGGTTCTATTTAGATTCCATGGTGATAAAAATAGAAGGAATCATGATTCAAACCTATCGATTGCCAATTCATGTCCTTATTAAGATTGGAGAGCAAGATATTACCTATCAAATCATCTAAGGTGTGGATGGGATATGCAAGAAAAATAAGAAGGCTCAGGTTCACCCCTTTCCACTAGATATTGGTAGGATTATGATCAAGGATTAGAAGTAATTTAAAATTATGGTGATCCATAGAAATTCTTTTGATTTCCATCTAGATGACCTTAAGATGTGGGACCCAAATAATAGCGTGACCAACCACATTTGATATAAAAAGGTTCCAATGATTGAATACAAACATCAACCAGGAGTGGGAGATAGTATCTATACAAAGGTAAAGAACTTTGAAGAGGTCCTGTCTAGGATCAAAAGCTACAATATCCAGTTGGAGCATAGGCTAGTCAGAGATAAACCCTTAGGAGAAAGATGGAAACTACATACCTTACATTATCACTTGTTACTAGGACCGTCTAAGACTTCTCATTAGGAACCTCCTATTGGAGGACAATCTTTTGAGCCTTAATGATTATAATTGACAAAGGAATCCCAGGGTAGGCAACTTGAGGATATAAAAAGAAAGGGTAAATTTTTAGCTACAAAGCTAAAAATAGAGCATAGACCTGCTAAAAAGGGTCCTTAAACCCACACATCCCCATAAAGGTCTCCTTCCCTAGTGGAAATCATTAGCACGACTACCCTGGAGGTAGGACAAATAGTGGAAAGTGTCATTTTTGACATTATAACTACCTATGGTTCTGATAAGGAGGAGGATCCCTCTAATATAGCAAGAAAAGGTTTGACCCCACTGGAAGGAGGAAGGAGACAAGTAGAATTGGCTTTGGTGTCCCTGACACTTAAAAATAAACCTTGGTTAACCTTCACTTAGCCTACCAGTGAATTTAACCTCTTCAATGATGAAAACCCTATTTATGGGCCAACCATTCCTAACTAGTTTGTCTATAGGAGATTAAACAAATCCCGTCTCTCCCTCCATCATGGGCCTTAACCCGAGTTGGCATATATTTGTAGGATGGTGTTAATCCATGGATCTAGGACATTGTCAATAGATAGGCATAGAGAAATATCCAAATCCTTCATGAAAAAGGAATACAAAAGATTGGCATCCTAGGGGCCTCTAAGAGTTAAAATGTAGAAGTTCTCAAGCAACCAAAATTCAAGGAGTCTGACATAATAGTTCAATTTAATCCTAACATAGTAGGTTTTGAGAGAGTAGTAACAATGGAGGCCACCATTGGCACCGAGGATTTCACCTTTCAAAAGGTGGAACATCCCATTCAAGGGTAGGTAGCAGGAGAACATCCCATCCATCAAGAGGATGTAACTAGTTTAGTGTTACCACAATAAGCAATTACTATGTCTAGAATCCAAGTAATGAAGCAAAGGATTCTCTACTTGGAGAAAGATAAGCATGATTTGGAGGCTCAATTCCTAATGACATATTAAAAGTGTTGAATAAATCTTTGCTGGATACATTTGAGAAGTTAAAGAACATCAGGCTTAGATTAATTACTTTAAACCATCAATTTGAGATGGTACAAGCCTTAATAACCCAATGGTAGGATTCTCAAGCTTAGATGATAGTTCTCATCAAGGTACATAGGACAAAGTAGGCCCTAAACTAAAAGATCATCAAGCTTAGACATTTAGATATCCTCATGGTAGTTTTGATGGATAAGCAAGAAGATTTAATGACCTAGTGAAACACTGTCAATAAATTCATCAAGGAAGACAAGGAATTGGTAACCAAAATGGAGAAACTTTTATGGAGCCTATTGGATAGCCCTTCTCAAACTAGTACTATAGACCTGATCAGTGAATGATAATTCATACAGAGAGTTAGTATCCACATCTAGGGAATTAAAGATAATCAAGGCCATTCTACCAAGGATAATTAGAAGATCCTTGAAACCATGTTTACTTTAGGAAATCATATCACAAAAACATAATATATCAAGGAACTCATGGCTAGGGTTGACAAGGAATTTGATAATTTAGCAAATCAAGAGGAGGATTGTCTAATGAATCTTGTAGTGGATGTTGAACTAATCAAAGAATAATACACAAAGGTGAAGGACTTCCTCAGATAGGGATAATTGAGGAGCCCACTATCAATGTAAATTCTAAAGGAATATCCCTTTGTAACAAATGTATGTTAGCCTATTAGCATATATGGTTTCCTTTTCTCAAATTTTATGTAGTACGTCATATACATTGTAATATTTATATTAATGATAGCTATCCTTATCTTTCATGCAGATATTTTGTTAAGGTTAATCAATGAACCACCTATTTTTCCTATAAATAAGTAGGGGTTTACCATTTTATAAAGAGAGAGATTTTGATCAATTATATACCAGGAGAATTTAAGATAACTAAGAAATTTTGAAAATATTGTCTTTATAGTTTGTTCAATGTCAATTTTGTCTCTCAATTACATGTTGTCATCTTTAAGTTTGAATGATTATCCATAATTGGAGTCACATTCTCTATCATAGAGCTGTTGATTTGTGCTAATGCTAGATTAACTGTAAAGATCTCAAATCTACTTTATTTTATTTTGCTCTACATTTGGATGTGTTTAGGCTATTTAGACCACAGTAGCAAACATTTAAATTAAACTTGGTTCTTATGATTTTTATATTTCCTATAAATTTTGCCTGATTTGTGATGTAATCTGAGTTCACGCTATTTTATAACATAAATTGGTTCATGTGTGCTCAAAGTAATTAGAATTTTTTCATAATACTTGGATGAGAATTTGAAATCATGTTTCCTTTCTACCTTACCATTCTATTTTCTTATTTCTATCAAAACTCACTTTAGTGTAAAGATCATTGTTATTATTCATTTAGATTAATTTGGAAATCATCAAATTCACAAAGATCCAAAGATTCAGACCCTAGTGGTTCCCAACCACTAAACTAAACAAATATTGTGGATAGTTCCCATAATATACTTCTATTCCACCATAGACATCACCAAATTGTCACAAACTACAACTCATGCCTTGGATTTTTCAAATCCTAAAATGAGAAGTTTTCATCAACACTGAAGAACACCTATGGTACATTTAGAAACATCAATAGCTTAGTCATTTTCAATAACTTAATGATGCTCCAATCATCATGTGACAATGTGCTCATGGAGTCATTCATAGCTTTCAATAATTCATTCTCATTCGTAAGCGTGAACTTGTAATCATCTAAACCCCTATTAACCATCTCATATAGGTCATCTAATGGTTAATGCGAATATCATGATAATGCAATCTTACTTTAGAAAAAGGTTATCTCATCTAAGGTTAAAGAGGAAAAACACAATATTAATAAGGAATTTTAAATTATCTCCAAAATATATATAAGAAAATGATTCCTTTATGCATCTTCACAAATAATCAAAGAGCTACCATTTATTGGCAATTTAGCATTGTATTATAGCAATCACAACATTAAACATTTGTAGTGCAAGATATGATCCCCCTATACAAATGGTAATAGTTGATAACCTCATTGAAAAGCATAACATCACAATCTCTAAGACCATGTGAGATTACCACCAAAATAAATTAAACGTCCCTTCTTTTAGAGTTCATAGTGAAATTAGAGAATAAATATTTCTACGTGTAGTTTAGTTTTGCATGACCTACCATGATCCCCATAAAAAAAATTATGTACATTCAACCATTAACGAACATAATTTATCCTATAATATTCTATGGGGAATATTATTTTCATAATATATCTACATGCAGTTCATGGTGTATTGCTATATGATCCATATCAATAAGCTCAAAACTATATCGTGGTAAACACCTTCCAAATAGGACCCCCTAGGTGTCCTTATCCTATCTAATACACTTACATGTACATATATATAGGTATACATCAGTGTATATTAATCTCCCCTTAGAGTATTAGGGAAGTATCATACTAATAGAAGTTCATTTCTTATTCATACAACATTCTTTTTTAAGCTAAGGTTTGTAGTGAAGAAAACATATTTATTCTAAATAACTTAATTAAGGGTGTGGTATAAACAATTTTAGTAGTTTAATAATACACATAAAAATATATTAAACTATAAAAATGATCTATATTTACCAAATTTTATGAAAATGAAGAACCCATTATAGAACTATCCCTGATTAAATCATTATTTCATGATCTATAGTTCTACGTATCCTTGTACTTTGTGCCTTCATTATACACATGACCATAGGCTAAGAAAATAAAATTAAACTATTATAAAGGTTATAATTGAATATTATTCTTTGGATTATAGTGATTACTTATTTGAAATAGACCATATCGTAATGATCCACTTAAAGACTTATATCTCTCAGGGGTTAATTACTTGTCAACTAGTCTCTGATGTAAGAATCATAAAACTACACCACTCAGTTTATATGATTTATAAACTTTTTATGTTTTACCTTAGCTTCCGTGATTTTTTCCTTTAGTAAAATCAATCTATTTATGCTAACAATTTAGAAATTTAACAACAATTATCAAGTACTAACAGGATCATTATAATTTAGGCCCAAACATGGTTTTTATTTTCATGAGATGATCAATTAATTTATCATACTTATCTATGTTATTTGGAGGATCATAATATTATGTAAATTGAATATTTAATTTCCATGAAGCAATAAAAACTACTCAATATAAGCTAAAAATAACTTGAGTGTATATTGACACCCTACCATCATTTGAAAATCTTGTATTATTTCAATGAGATTTAAGAATTAGGAACAAAGATAATAATAAATCTTCCAACATTTAAAAATAATTCACTCACTTATTTTTCAAATCAAGAGACACATTTCAACATATAAAATGAATTACACAAATTATCATGATTGCCAAGTATTTTTACATCCTTTGTTTTGACAAAAAGAATGCAATAATAAATAATCTAACTTCAAGGACTAATTTCATTTTCAAATTAGTTGAAATAATAATTCTTATTTTCTTAAACATGGATAAAGCATATTCATCAAGTGGAGTAATAGATTTGTATCTCATAGGTATTTAGAAATTTTTAATGATGAATATTAGAATAAATAACAAACAAATTAACTAATTAGAAGATGAATTATTTACTTCAAGATATTACGATGAGCAGGAAGAGGAACAGAGGGTAGATTTAAAATTTGGGAGACGAAGAGGAAGAGAGTTGTGAGGATGATGAAGAGGATGACCTATATCTGAGGAAGAGTTTATATATTAGTTAGAAACTATTACTCTTCACTTGTGAAAGTGTTTGTGTAAGAATTATATACCTTTTGGATATTCATGAATCTTTCAAAGTTGTCAATCATGGATTTGTTGTTTCCACTCTTCTTATTTTTATGTTTTATTTCATCCTATCCTAGTCTTAGACTAGTAGCTTTTTCATGAAAGTCTAGTTTTGAGGATTTAGTTGACATTGATTATGATGATCTATTGGAGTCAAAGGTTGTAGAGGCATGTTTTAGTGAAACTTGGTCTACAACTAGTCCTTCCTTTGACCACTTTGGTAGTGTTAATTGGTATTTTGGAGTGATTTTTTATGGTCTTCGGTATATCTCTACTTGGGTTTTGATTAAAAAATAGTGTTAGTTTAAAGGTCATTGATGGAAAGGTTTTTGAAGGCCCTGCATCAGGCTCAGTGGGTAATTATTCAAGTACCTTATTTTGGGTACTCTCCTAGCCAAAATGCCCAAAGATGGTGCATGTCATGTTGAAAGAGGTAGTTCAAAGTGGACATTGAGGAATCTAAGAACAGGTTGAGGGATAAAAAATTGTAGTCTATTTTACCATCATGTGACCTTGGTATTATGAGATACTTTAGTTCTGAGGAGGAAAATGAAATGTTTATATCTAAAGTACAAGAAGAGTGACGATAATGATATTACTTCCACAAGACTAGGGCTATGTAGAGATTTTGGCAAGAAAATTTATATTATTAGCCATAATTTGATGGATGTACTTATTTGTGAAATATTCTAGCCTGTTACTATCAACATTATTCATTGTCCCTATTTTTATTTATTATTGTTTTATAATCAGTTTGAAGGGTCTCTTGGGTGGATATTTTGTTCTTAGAGTCTTTCTATGGAGATTGATTTGAGATATCAATTCATACCCTCATGGTCGGCATGGTTTTTTCAATTTAAATTCAGTTGTGATTTATTGGTTTTGGGTCTTGATGAGAACCCCATGTGGTTTCTTTTTTTGCATTTGACTATGAAGATCTAGACCTCCATTCATTTGGAGATTTTGACCTCATTTTGGGTCTAAGTTGGCTCTCATTCTAGTCAAAATAGGGACCCTTTTAGCCATGGACCTCTTGATTCATTACCATAGGATGGATTTTAGTCTAATTATAACTATATCTAGTTAAAATTGTAGACTTTTGGGTCTATTGGAGGATTTGAATGGTTACTTCTAGGAGCTAGGTGTCATACTCCTTTAGCCCCAAATGGTTGTTAGTCCATCTAAAATTGATAGTTGTTTTCTCCTCTTAGATTTGGTTGAGGTGTGGGTCCTTTGAACACCTTAATGGCCTTATATTTGAAATATGGGCCTCATGCCTCTTTATTCAAAGACTTTGACCTCCTTTTATGTCCCAGATGGTTCTCAATCTAGCTGAAATTGACCCATTGGTCTCTGAGAGACCCTAAAAGTATCTCTAGACTTGGACCTCATTTAACTCAAGATAGTTCATGGTCTAGCCAAAATTGATTGGTTATCACACCAGTCAGAAGTGGTGGTTTTAGTTCTCCCTTTATTAGGACCCTAATATTTCTTTAATTATAGTTACTTTTTTTGGATGAGTTCTTTTTGTATTCTTGGTCACCTATTTCCATCCAGGATAAGACATTGTATTTTTTATGTTTCTTTTGGTAAAATCCTTTTTGAAATCTTGGTTATATGTTTCAATCTAGGGGGAGACTCAAACCTCCTGATGTGTCTAAGGATGGTATCGACATCAGTTACTAAAGGTGGAGTTAATCTAATCTAAACTAATTAGGAAAAAAACTGATTTACAAATTTATTTATATGGCTATATTGTGAAAAAAGAAGTCAAGAATAACTACTCATCAGTAATTTCTTATCATGCCATAAAATGGATTTTAATGGTTTGAAACTACTCTCATACATAGTACATTATTGAAATTCAAAATAACTCATAATTTGTTTTCTAAAAGTAATGGTGCAATATTATAATAACTTAAATTTAGTAAGTATGTGTAGCTATTTAGTTTGAAATTATAGGAGTTACAAGTTATATGCTTGTACTCAATCATTTTAATAAAATAAATCAACTTAATAGATTAATTTTTTAAACTATAAAATAAAATTGTTAACCACTAATAAATGAATTTTTAACAGTAAGTCAACTACATTAATTTGAGTGTAAGTACCAGGTGAAACATGTAATTAGTTAACCTTTCCATTAAATGGAGGTATATACCCAACTAAATTAATAAACAACATAAAGAGTAATGAAATAAATGAATAAATAGTAGTATTAATTTAGTCATATTTCCATTTTATACATCAACCTAGGTGTAATTTTTCATTTGTAAAACATGTTATAAAAATAATATCTGATTTAAGTAACTAAACAATAAAATGAATAATCAAATTACAAAAATAATCAGCTAAAAATAATAATTTATGCACATGATTCATCCTAACCTAACCCATCCTATGATCCCCCAGTCAGTGGCCCTTATCACCCCCAACCATTAGTCAAGAGGTAGAGTCTAGTTTTTGGGTCTTTAGTAAAAGAGTACGAGAAATAAGGTATAAACATCATCACTAAATTTTTAGTACTTAATTTAACCAACAATAATTACATAACTAAAAATAATGTACAAAAACCAAAAAACATACAAGGATTGACAATGTTTATTTCTCCTCTGAAGGTTTATAGGTTTCAACTATATATTCAGTTGAAACCTGTCAACCTTCATATTAAGTTCTAGTTGTACCACCATTTTAATATAAGAATCTATCACTTAAAGTGATACAAAAATATTTGCTACAACTAATAATAAAATAAGAAATATTCACCTATTGAATGTACTTGAAAATAGATAACGCAACATCAAAGTTTCTAGATGCCTTTCCCTTTTGCTAACTAGTCAGGTATAGTCATTTCATCACCTATAACAGGTGGTGAAATCATTATATTTGACCACTTTATATTGTTGGGTCAATCTAAAAAAATGTTATTTCAAAATAATATTAGGTAAAATCACAAGGATTTTAATATTATAATAATGCCCCTATTTTGAAAACTCATAATACCACATAATATTTATACACTAAAATATAATTTAACCACACCAAAAAATGGTGAACTAGAAGGATAAATAAACAACATATGCATTCATCCGAGTTAGTCTAACACAAGAAAATAATACAAACTATTTTTCTTGTGGTCATTAAAAACCCAACCACCAAGAAATATTTTATTCAAGAAAAACAATTTAAAAGCCCA
>JARHVA010008416.1:192500-272500 GCA_037957365.1 Torreya grandis
TAAATATTCTATGTCTCAAGATCCATGAGATGATATGATTTTAAGGTAGTACTATACCCAAATAGGATTCATTGGAGTGTTTTTGGTTCCTTCTTTTTAGATGAGACATGCATATATGATGTAAAAACAAATAGTCTTGGATGAGATATTAAAGGTTTATGACCACTCCATATCACTTATGGTGTCTTTTTCTACATGATGCTCATAGGTGCCTTATTGAGAAGGTAAATGGTTATATGGATTGCTTCTAAATATAATGGCACCTCTAACATTCCTATAGAAAGAATGCAATAAGCCATCTCCATGATGGAATGATTACATCACTTTATAATTACGTTATATTGGGACTTATATGGATTATTCAAGTGTTTTTTTATTTCATTTTATTTTAAGAATGACAAGAACTTATTTTATGTTAATTTCACCCTAAATTTGAGTGGAGGAGATGAAGAGGTTTCTATATCTGTGTGAAAACAAGCTTATGGAAGACCTTAAGTGAATAAAGGCTTCACTCTTCTTCTTAAGATATAAAACCAAATAATTTTGAGAGAAATCATAAAAAGCAATTATAATCACTTGACTCCTTAAAAATTAACATGCATGGGTCCACACAAATTGGTATGCACCACATCAAGATGATCTTTGGGATGACTGTAACTCAGCTCGAAAGAAATCCTTTTATTTTTTCCTACAAGGCATCCATAATATATAATAAAAGAATTGGAATTTTTTTTAATACCATGTATTATTCCCTTAGAGTTGATTGGGTACAAGTATTCAACATAAAGGTTCTCATATCTATAATGATAGAGGGATATATATTCTAGCATAGAGGTAGAGATATTAAGTACATTGGATGAAACTGTATCTAGTTAAAATAAAATATTCTTAAAAAAATATTTATCAATTATATTAACTTCCCATGAGATGAGATAGGATTTAGTGACATTCTCAATCAGGAACTCCAAATTAATCTTTTGATTCAAGAGTTGAGTTATAGAAAAGATATTTCTTGTGAAGTTGGGGACATAAAATACCTTTGTGAGAGTATAAATTCCCATCTCAATAGAAATGGTGATAGTCATAATTCCTTATAAATCATACTCCTTATCATCTATGCTCTAAAATTGATGTACAATGGGTTGAATACTCAGCTAATCAAATTTATAATTGCATCCTATCATATACTTGCTAGTGCATGAGTTAATCAACCAAACATTGGTCATTGGTGATGAGGTTTGGTTGACAACAACTAAATTTTTATGTGCCATAATCTGCTTTTTCTAGTACCTCCTCTTTAGATGAATCATCTTCTTTTGGTTTCTTTTATTTCACTACAAACCCTCATTGCTTTCATCATCGATGATGAGGGCATCTTTGTGATTCATGTAAATCATCTCAATCGTTTATGCTATCTAAAATGTTTATTCTTTGAGTCAAGGAATTATAGTTATAATTATCAGTGTCATGAGTATTTGTGCAAAAAATATGACACCATCATTTATTTATCTAAGATTTTGATTGATCTTGATGTTGTATTGGTGGTCCTTTATATAAACTCATCTTGCATTCACTAGATGGATTATTCTTATTGGATCATAATCACCAAGTCTTCAAAATAGAAAGCTTGATTTTTAATGGTCAGTGTTGTGATGAATGTGTGAAATCGATAAGAAAGAGCTCTTAGACTGATCGAGAACAAAATATTGTCGACAATATTTTTATGAAGTATAACTATTTTAGTGTGAAGTTTTACCACTTAGAATAATAAATCCTCAACTTTATCTCCATATTTCATACCCAACATATGAATCTTAGACTAGGGATGTAAGATCTTTGTTTGGTTCTTCACCTCATAGATAGTTGAAAAAATATCCCAAACCTCCATGATTATTAACACATCAGAATATGTGGTTGATATTCATCAGTAATACTAAGTTGAATCAACATCAGGGTTAAGGATTAGACTAGACATATTTTGTCTGTTCATGAGTTCTATTTGGATAGGGGATGCTACTATTGATGACACCCCATAATTATTTGAATTTAAGAATCCTTCACATCTTTGTATTCCATGTTGAATATATGGGAAATTTTAGGAGTAGGGCATGAAAAATAATCAGCTTTATCACTAACATGGCTTATGTCTTCTTTAAATATTCAAGGTATTTACAAAGGCCAAAACCAAAAAGCTTACAAAATACTTTATTACTTCAAAAGCTGTGTATATAAAAAATTCACCTTATCAAAGGTAACGGATGCCTTTTCATTAGTTTTAAACATAATATCTAACCTTTCAATGGTTGAGGTGCTTGATTCTAGTGGAAATTCATAATAAAAATGCAAAAATAATCAAATGCTCAATGTTTTATCACACCATCTCTAAATCTACATGAACATGATATGTTCAATGAGGTTTTCTAACAATCTTACCAAGGGTAGTCCTCGAGTTTTGTCCTTTTTGTACCATAAAAATGACCACCTACTAGCGTACTCCACTAATCTAATGGTAGTGGTAACAGAATGGAGTGCACATCAATTATCCAGATAAGAATATTAATAAATATTATAAATTTTAGAGTTTGTCATAGAGCATCCCCATACATGAACAATGGTCATAGCCTCTTTTACCTACATGAGGGTGATCAACACATTAATATCGACCATATAATCCTTGAAGTATATGTAAAACACATGATTAAATTTGTACATGGTTCCTTTGGCATTCATGTCATGCTTTTTAGATTTTACTATATTCTCTTTTTCAGACATTGTTCATCCTCTAACACTACAATTATAAATATCCCTTTATAATGAATGAAGCTAGAAGTATGAATTTAGGATGGCTATAGCTTATGACTAGGCTAGAGATTAGGTCATTTTGATATTGAATATAAAAGATAATTTTGTTGATGTTTAATTCATTGATAAAGTAGTGCATATATACAATAAAAAATTGGTTATGACATAATTTTCATCAACAATAACTATCTAATCACCTATGTAACTATAGATGAATTAAACTATTTTTATTTTAATAATAAGGTAATGTTATAATTACACTAACATTCCCCTCTTTATTAATTGTTTTAAAAAATGTACCTCTAAAATAGATCAAATTTCACCTTGCTAAATGACTTAGTGAGTATATTTATTATTTGTAAATCTTTTGTTTACTATTTAAGCTGAATGTTTTGGTTCAAAACTTATTATAATGTTTAATAACTTTAGAACTCAATGTGTTTGGTTTTTTCATGAAACACTAGATTCATAACAAGCATCAAGACACCTTGATTAATAATAAAAGATATGTGTTGTTTATCTTCATGAATTTCCATGTTAGACAGAATGCAACATAGATTACTTACTACATACATAACTCCTCATGTGGAATGATATTCTACCTCTATGGATGATAGACCAACTATAGATTAATTCTTACAAAATTGATCTAGATCTAAGATAAAATATATATCATGTAGTTGATTCCATATCATCAATAAATCCTACATAGTCCAAGTCTATATAACCCTATAATAATATTTGTTTGTGTTTTTATTCGATTTCATACCATAATCTCTTATACCTAAAAAATATCTCAAAACTTCCTTTTATAAAACCCAATGACACTTCATTAACTACTACATGAATCTTGAAAGATAGTTTTTTGATATGAATTTTGAGGACATGAATGAGAATTAATTTGGATTATTATTACCCAATATTGTTCCATGACATGTGGCACCACATTAATGTAACCATAGGGCATAACAAGATAATCAATGTTATTGGATTGAAAACCCTGATTGATATTACACTTATTATGTTGTTGATATTATTACTACTCATTATAATGAATCTTATGATTTTTAATTGGGTCGTTGTAAGTCCCCATGTTTTGATTGAAACTGGATGGTATATAAAAAGTAAAGTGTAGCTGACCTATTAATTAATCCTAGCTAGAGAAGCTAAATCCTAATTACACTTTTGATTGTTGATACATTAGATATTTAGGGTCATGACCAATATGGATTTGATATAACTAATGAATTTAATTATTACCAAAATAACATCACTAGAGAGGGTTTGAAAACCTATAGTCAAACAACACCATGCAATAACCCTATTTAGGTCCTATGTTTTCATATTCACTAAGTAAATGACATGTAAAGTTAAATGTAGTCTAGTGCTCACCAAAATCTTATATCACAAAGTGGGTTTAATAAACATAAAAGTAAACATGCATAGAATATATATACTCAATTCAATGTATAAGAAATCCTAATGCATGGGAGATAAGTTAAAATGCTAATCCATCTAATCTTACAAATGAGGAACAAAGTTAAGAATACTTACCTTTGAAGACAAACCCATCAAGCCTAAATATCTCCCTTGGCCAAGGTGATTCACAAGAGGTATTTATGGTATGTAAGGATAACATGGATAAGTCAGCTCTAGGCTACACAACTTCTCTATGCATCTAAAATACTTCTCCACAAGACAAGATCTGTATCTTCAAATCAAGTATTGAAACATTAAGTTATGATACTCAAGTATAACGGTGGATAAGCATATACGTAATATATTCTTCTTATTCTTTTAAATGACATTAATTTATGTTTATATACAGATGAATATAACCCTAAAACTTTTCAAAAGTTTGGCTGATAGGGTTGGCCTTATTTAACTCTATATCATTATTTCATAAAAGTAAGTTAGGTCATAGTCTAGGTCAGCCATAGCTGATGTAGAGCCATAACATGATTTTTTTAAAATTACATATAGGGTTGGCCCAAGCTGATAGTGTATAATAAATGTCAAAAATGCATTTTAGGATTAGGAAGGGGTTAAGTAAGGAAGTAAATTTCTTGGAGGAGTGTGCAAGAGAAGAGGTAAGTTTTAGGGAACTACATAGGAGAATGTTGTGTAGATAGAAAGTGGGAGTATAGAGGAACACAATATTATTAATCACAAATGGTCTTCCCAACATTTTCCTAGTGCACCTTTTAAGGCATGCACTCAGAGAGATTGAGACTCAACATGTTTTTTTAAGAGAGAAAGCATCACTATTTGATAAAGTTTGAAAATATTATGTCTATATAGATGGTTCATTATTCCATTCAATATAAAATCTCTCAATCATGTATTGAATAATAGGAAGTAATACTTGCAATAACACTTTAAACATGAAAATTGATAATTTTAATAAAACCATAAAAGTTGAGTTTGGAGTTGGGTCTTCTATGCTAGTTAGTGGAATGACATGATGCAGATGATTAGAAACAAGATCTTATTATTGGTTTGAGTAGCTATAATTTATCATGTGAATTAAATTTGATTCAAATGTGTTATTTGCATGTATATTTTTAATATCATGATATGGAATGTTTTATATAATAACTCATTATAGGATATCAATCTATGAAATGATATAAATTATACTGCATTATATGAAGAATTATAAACTATAATGGTTGAGTGATATTAGTGAAATTTATTTATGGAAGGAGTGGCATGACCCAACCAAGAGATAATAAATTATTTTTAGTCCAATGACATATCCTGTTGTTTGTTATAATTTATCATTGCAAACATTTTGTTTTAATTTCTCACTAGAAACGTTTTTGAAACTTGGTATTTAACTAAAGATGCTTAATTAGAATTTAAAAAAAAATATTTTTGAGGAATATTTCAATCTTATTAACCTATTATGCATAGATAATAGTATAATAAAATCTGAATTGAGTATAAATATTATTGTAAAATAGGATAGGAAAGAAATGTAGTATAGTCTTATAAAATCTGAATTGAGTATATATTTTTGGTTTAACATGATAGGGTAGAACTATCGTATGAATGGTTGTGTGTACTCATTTTACCTATATTAATATATAATCCTATTATATGGGAATTGATTGTTTCATCTTTTGGGCAATATTCATTTATCCATACTCACCAATTATATACACTTTTTATTTGTACGTTAAGATTCAATGCGCTGAGATTATCCATAATCATTTGTAATTTTTTATTTGACAAATAATTTATTGATTGATGAATCTAAATATGTTTGTATATATATTTTTGTGGTTGGTATTATTTTTATTCAGAATTGGATGAAACCGTATGATTAATATGTATATAATTATGTATACAACCATGATTTAGGTATAGTTTCTAGCATTGAAATCTTGATTTTTTGTAGGTAGCTTAATATTTTAGATGTTTCACTACTTTCCATTGTTGAGAACTCTCATAATATAAGGAAATAAATGTCACTAGATGTGAGCTAATTATAGGTAGGATTTATGCATTAGATTGACACAAGTGCATTCCTCATAATCATAAGTAAACCTATCAATGCTATCACAAAAATTCGTACTCACATTTATGACCAATTTTTTTCTCTCATTTATCCACTTCATAATACTTCTTGTCATCTAGGAACCCTCTATGGTGAGAAAATGCATTTTTATCAATGTATGTTTTCTTTGATATGGTCAATTGTGTTATGCAGTAATAAATATATAACCATTATAATATTTTATATATAGGTTTAGAGAACTTTAATAATGTATGTTTTCTTTTTTAGAGAGTTTTTATTTGAGATAAGACTCATTTGACATTGTTAATACTCTAACACAAGAATTAGAAAACTCAATCAAACTCATCAAAATTTTGTTACAATCACTAAAATGGTTTTTTATCACTTGTATTTATTTCAAGTACTAATAAGTGAATTTTTGGGTATTAAAATAATAGAAGGGCTATTATTTTTGTTTCAATGAGTTTATTTTTCATATAGTTTTTATTTGAGATATGACTCATTGTATTAATGTTTGGGGTTTTGAACCTGTGTATTTAATTTTTACATTAATGTATGTTCTATTTTTTAGAGATATATAACATTTACTAAGTAATTATATAACATTTAGGGATTAATAATTTGGAAAATTTTCATTTAGTAGAAAAAAATATCTAGCCTAGACAAGATCTTGCCAGTAGAGAAGATTGTAATGCACATCAGGAAATTTTTAACACAGTCATAAAACCCATGTCTTGGCTTCAACAAGAGGATTAATGGAAATTGCATGCTATTGTACTAACTTAATTAAAAAATTTAAATTCATGGGACCATGTTACTATAAAAAATCCTTTCCTCTATGAAAAAACAAGGAATCATATTAGACCATGTTATGGTAAAAAAATAAATTTTAACTTTGTAGAACCTATAGAGGGAATTTAGTTTATCCCATCCATGAGGTTAGGCACTAAGAACATATAAAAATAGTTAAAATTTTAAGTTTCCATTCAACATTGATCATGACATGAGGATAATCTAACGACCTAAATACCCCTATGCATAAATAATAAAATCCTACAATTGGTCAATCAAAGCATGAAAAAAGATACCCACAAAGGTCAGAGTAAGATATGGATTAGGATAAAGTGTTGATGTTTTTGTATGGATAATATAACATGTATTTTAATGTAAATTAGTTGATAAAACTATTTGTAAAAGGAGTAGACACTCATACAATTTGTTAAAAGTCTCAAATGTTTTCCCATAATCCCTGAAAAACAAGTATACTATCAATATATGCTCTAGAAGGTGACATTTTTTATTTACTAAGAATTTTATATTCTTATTTAGAACTTGTGCCTTGATCATTTTAAAATATGAATGTTAATGTGTATTTCTCATTTGAATTAAATTACAATTTCTTATCAATTGAAGCATTTAATAAAGATGATGCCAATTAATTTCATATTTTCCATTTCAAATTGTGTATTAATTATATATTTTAGAAGGGATTGTTTACAACAATAAATCTCTTGTTGATGTAGGATCATCAAAATATCATCTATTTTAAATATGTAAATATCATAAAAGTTGTCTTAGTGTGATACAATAAGATCATTAGAGGACTTGATAGTCATTGGCAGTCTTAGTTTGATCTATATAAGGTGTCAATGTAGTCCAAGTTTCATTATTTACTCTTATTTCATATTTTTTGATGTTTTCCCATTAAAAATAAGAATTTTAAAATTCAAATTGTTTTGTAATGGTTTGAAGGGCTGTCATAAATTGTAAGGGACACAAACCTTCTTGAGAGGTTCCTAATCTAAGAGCATCAGGACATGATCCATTTGAGTAATGTAAATATAATGAGTTTTACTTATTCATGAGGTTAATAAATTTTAGTAATGTATCAAGAGTATTAGAATTCAATAAGGATCTTCAATTGCTCATTTCATGTCTTTAGGAATCTTATTAAGGGTTTCCCTCCAATAAACTAAGTTTGAATATTTAAAATTTTGTAATAGGATTTATGAGGGTTGTGACCATTTGTGAATTCCATGAACCCTCTGTTCATGGAATTAAAGGTTTTTTTTAATCATATTTTAAAATTATTTTAACTTCCTACCAATGTAAATCCACCTTATGATTCCTTTAGAGGGTGGCCAACATAGATAAAGGACAAATGAAAACTATTGTTGACAAGTGTTAAGGTTTTGGAAAGAATCTTAGTCTTATTGTGAGACCACAATAAATTTTTATATGGAGATAAGTTATAAAAATATGAAAGAGGATATTAATAAATATATTGACATGAATAAAATGAGGGAGATAGGATATTTCCAACTAGTTGTTAATTGGTGAGGTGTTAGACCTATAGGAGAAGGTTTGTAGTAAATGTGTATCATAGTCTAAAGTATTTGATAAATAAAATGGATTTATTGTATATAAAAACATGCTATAATATAATAGACAATATCACTTAATTTTGAGAATCTTTGGTGTGCAATTCATTACTTGTAAATTCAAATGTATTGGACTTCATATAGAAAATGCAGAATTTTGTATCCTTTTAGAATTGAGGCAAAGAAAAATATTAAATGATATAGATTGTCTGGTGTTTAAATAATGTTTTGAGAGGTAATAAATAGTATTAAAAGGTTACTTTGAATTGTTTTTAGTCTTGTAACAATAGTTTTTTATAATTTAAAGTCAAATAATTCCTCTCAGATTTGTAGGTCAGAATACAGTCATCTTCTATGCACAATCATCTAAAAAAATATATTGTTTAATGTATTTTCAAATAAATGATGATTTTAATAGGATCTAGGAATTTGGAATAAGGTGTTAATATCCTATTAAATTTTTAAATGGGTCTTGAAAACCCCTAAAAATAAAAAATGTGAATTTATATTGCTATCGGCTTGTGTAAAACCATAACTATATTATGCTTGGAAAATTGATATATCTAGAAATTTAACAGATGAAAAAATATAATATATTGTATGTAGGTGAACCCAAGGGTTATTAATCCAATGTGTTCAGTTGGATTTATATTATTTTGATATCCAGGGAGTTTAAGCCAAAATATAGGTCAATAGTGTTTAACTATACCTGCTTGACAAGGTGTAGGTTTGAGTTTTGGGATTTTATTAAAATTGTTAATTAGAAACTTATTTAAATGTTATAAATAATTAATATAATTAATTATAAACATGATACAAGTTGTTTTAAGGTATAAAATTGACTAAATATAAATTTATTCATGATTAAGTTAGATAGATTGAGTGGTTAGACTTAGTGCAGGGTTAATATAAATCTTTTGGGTTTGATCTCTTGATTTTTCGAGATCATGAGAAGGTATGTGGGATTTATTGAACTGTATAATTATTTAAAATAATATGACATCATTTAATGATTTCAAATCCTTACCTCAATTTCATTATCAAATGTTAGATGAAGATAGACTATGTGTGTCAAGTAAGAAGGTTATTCTATTACTTTTTGAAAGTCACAAGTGTTTCATCAAGATCAAGATCAAGATATATGTGTCTATATAAGTAAAAAATATTGGGATTTAAGAACCTCATGAAACATATATAATTATTTTATTAGGATAAATTCTTAGTTTGCTAGGATAACAAACCTTTTTAAGGGGAAGTTGTAGATCTATACAATACAAAATATTAAACTAGATTTAATAAGATCAGAATTGGAGTAAGATAGGAAGTGTTTCATCATAATTATTGATAAATTACTATTATAGGTCATATATAATTTTAAATATAACACATATTATAAAATATTATAAATCAGACTATGATAATAAGGTCTTTTTAAGTGGGTAATGGGTCATAGCATATAATTGGGCTAGTTGTTTTGAGCATTAGGATCTATTCCTTAGGGATATATTATTATTTTTTAATTGTATTTTCACTTTCATAAATGGTTAATCCATTTAATAATTATTTATAATAATCTCATATGCGTAGGAAGGTCAAAATAACAAGTAGTTGAGGGAATTTTAGATAGATGTAAATAGGGAGGAACATATAAACCAAGAAAATGATCTCCTACATGGGCATACGATATGAAAACATCAAGGATTTAATTAATTAGTATATAAGAATATAATAGAGAATAAATTCCTTAGAATACATAATAAGGTTTGTGGAAGGTATACAAGTAGGTATGTGAGGACACTTCATGTAAAGTCTACCAAAGACATGCAAAGGTCAGAATGTATGTATCTAAAGTTTATATGAATAAAGAAAATTTAAATGAATAAATTAGTGGTCTTATATACTTTCGAGTAATATTATGATGCTTCTTTAATTTTCTTTTATGATTTATTGAAATTTTCAATCTGTTCTTAAATGTAAACCATGTTTGTAAGTGTAACAGTCATTAAATAAGGATATGTTTATGATTTATTTATATTAATGTTTTGAAGGATGGATGTCTGAGTAATTATATATATATATATATATATATATATATATATATATATATATATATATATATATATATATCATCTTACAACTAATAATCACTTATGAAAATCTTTAAGGAATAAATTAATACAAAATTCACACTCTTAGGTTTGTAATCAGGGTCTATAATACAATTTGATTGTAAATTGATTTTTTATATGTTTTAATTGTTTAAGTCTAATGGAACATTCTAATAGTGAGGTAAAATTTTATAGACCTTGTCCCAAGTCAAACAATCTAAAACCAAGTATTAGAAGTCAAATTAGGGATTTTGTTAATTTTTAGCCTAGTAGGACTATGTAACCCTTGCCTAGAGTTTTAGAATTTAAGAAAGTTCCATAGCTTTTGATTTATTCAACCAAATGATCTAAATTTTTTTATGGTATATATAAAGGGTTATTTCGTAAATGTCAAAGGTATTTTTAGGATGATACTATTATTAGGGATAATGTTATCTATGTTGTTGGGTTTATAAACTTAGAGAAATACAGTCATAAAACCATAAAATTTGATTTTGGTCTATACTAGGTAATTATTTATTTACCAAGTATACTAATTATAATATAGTATAATACTAATCCAAACATGAGAGCAACTAAAACCCCATGTTAGGAATAAATAGACTAGGAAATGACCTCAAATTTCTATTTTTGTGCTTTGTTGTAAGGTTTTGAAGTCATGATAAAAACCAAAAAGTTGAAATAAAACCTCAAAAGGATGAGAGAACATGTTTTCATATTATTCCCTATCGTATAAAAATAGTTAGGATATTTAGCCGTGTATTCTCAGATAGGATAAACATGAAAAAACTCCTGATATCAACCATGTGGATTTTACATTGGTTGGCATACTCACTTATGCTCCTCAGTTTAGAAAATATTATGAAAATGGTGGTGTGATTCGATATGGTGAGGGTGGTTTTGATCCATTGACTCTCCTTTTTTCTCTAGGAACCAATTCAACATAAATGAATAATGATGCATCTAACACCTTCCTAGGAGACTTAAGGTGATTTTAAGCCCATTTATATGAAATATGGGTTTTTTAAATCCCTCTATGGATTTTAAGGCTGAGGTCCTAAAATAATTTATTGAGTATGAATAACAGTTTGAGGCTAGAGTATTGATCTATAAGTTTGACTACTTCTAGCTGAACCTACCTATTCTCCATAAATGGATATTGTGAGAGTGGAAGCCTTTAGTTGAAGGAGGTTTGGAAATTAACTACCTCTTGTATGAGTACATGTGCTTATTGATATGTCAAATTGAAATGTGTTGATTCTATAAATAAGCTTTAATAGTAAATATGCATATTATAATATGTGTTGACTAGAATATAATACTATACTTTAGCTTCCAAATAACAAGGATAAAAGCATGTTTACTATACCATATATTTGCATTCATGTGATAAAAATTTAAAGGCTGTAAAAATAAATTTAAATGAAAAGTTTGAATAGAAATAATATCATATTATCATGCACATCTAATAATGTCATAAGTTATTAATTTAAAATCAAATCATAAACTTTGAAATAGAAATAATCTCTTTTAAAAACTAAATACAAGATATCAAAAATGTGTAAATTCACATACAACCATGAAGTAAGCATAAATAGATCATGTTTGTGCTATTACTTGATGCTCAAATCCTATACACTCTAAACCTGTGTTAAGGATCAACTTCATACATGGAAATATTATCATAATTTTCAAAATCCTCTAGTTCATCATACATGATCAAGTGCACCCAAAATAATATTTACTAAAGATATACACCCTACTCCACATCAATCTATGTGTCATCCTCAAGATCATAATCTTAATGTGTGTTGGGTCCCCACTAATAATGTGTTGTCTTCCTATACTAAATCCATAATCCAATGTGAGCTCAAATGAGAATTTTTTATTTCCTAAAGGAAGTTATATTTCTCTTGATAGAGTTGATGAAAATATAAGTGAGTTAGTTCATCTTAGGTGGATATATTTATCTTGATTTTGAGGCCTTAGTATGTCTAAATCCCAAACAATCATACCTTAAATTATCTACATAGTATGATACATATGACTCACATTAATTTCCCACTATACTAGTGGAGAAGTAGTCATTAACTGTGAAATCCATCCCCAACATAGAAATTTTATAGTTGTAGCATCACTAGTTTTTTTAAACAAAACACCAAAAAAGGGTTCATTCACTGATTATATTGACACATAAAATGTGGAAACCTATTCTCATCAAATCAAATCTCGTGACATACTCTTGAATCACACCAAGATGTAAGGCAACTATTGGATTTACACATGAATTGTACCCATTACAAAGGGTTATGTGACTTACAATTTCATGGGTTATTTGATTGGATGTTTACTATTATCAAGGGTCGATAAGGATAAAATGAGGTTGATTTTGTTACAAGAAGGATCCATGTCTAATGTGTGACTCAAATCACCACCACATTGTAATTGATATGGATAGAAGATGTTGAGGTTTCAAAGTATATATTGGAACTTTTTTTCATCTATGTTACAAATATATTGACATCTAGATAAACTAAATTAAGGTTAATAATATAATTACAATGTATTGTCAACAAAGACAAATTAAATAATAAGATAGTTTAGGTGATATTATACATTAGGTGGCCAATATAACAATATTATATTATATATAAATATAATAATAACATATAATATTAACATTGATGGACACATTACTATTTGGAAGATAATAATATTTCTATGTAGAGAGATATTGATGATGTTTATTCCATTTAAGCTATACATACATGTACATGACTACATTAAATTTTAAATTGGCAAATTAATGTAATAGTTGCATACGGATACATGTTAATTATATCAAAGTAAGGTCGTGACATCCTTGATTATCCGTTTTTATTGTCAAGGGTGGATGAGGATATTCAAGAGATGCACTTAATGATGTGGTTGATGAAAAATAGTTTCCATACTATACATAAGCATAATATGTGCCAAGAATCATTATCATTCTAATTCAAGCATTCATGTGAAATGTGTCATCTAGATTTTGTGGTAGATTACATTTATAATTTACATGACTTTCATCAATAAGAAATGGATACATAACTTACAAGGTGGAAATTTCATCGATTGGACATTATCCATCGTGAATGGTCAATGAAGATAGCATGATGATGATGGTAAAAAACAATGGATAGTTATCATGGGTTTTTTTAGATATGTGAAAAAAAATTAAATGTTGGATCCCTTTATACAGTAGTTTGTATCCCACTTATCGATAGGGGGTATGGGAAGTAACATCCCCAAAGTAGTGTTGCAGGGAAGGGGTCTCCAAGGGTAGAGAAAATCAAGGAGCTAAACCCCTATTTATAGAAATATTAATTTCATTATATTCTATTCTTAGAAAGGAAACTCCTAATAGCATTTTTCCACTCTAATTTTAAGAGGAAGAATCCTAATGGTACTATGCCAATTAGGTCTATATATATTTGTGGAAAGCTAAATTAGGTCATAAAAAATTCTCATGTAATATGTTCATCTAAAATTAATAAAATCGTTATATCTTACATCATAGATGTTTCCTTAGATATGCTAAGGTTTTACCATGTAATTATGGTGTTTTGTCTCATGCATGCAACAGAGTTCGAGTAAAATTTAGCTATTGATTTAAATCTTTTACTTTACAAAACCCCTATTCTTTACATACACACATATGTAATATGTATATGTATATGTATACGTATATATATGTATGTATATTGAATTATATTATATTTGTATTAATATGATATATACATATTAATATAAAATAATGTTTAGTGATACACACTCAATATATATACATATAAATATATATACATACATACAATATACATACATACATACATACATATATATATCGTGTGTATATCTCTAAACATTATTTTATATTAATATGTATATACCATATTAATACAAATATAATATAATTCAATATCTATAAAATATGAATATGAAGTAAAATGTTTGTACAACAAATTTAATATCTATTTTTATAAAATATAATAATAAAGATGAGAATTTTTAGGATATGGTTTAATCAGACATAGAGTTTTATGTCATGGGGGATTACCAAATCTATGGTGTAATTATAGTGTTTCCATGGCCTTACCTAGGAAATACTATTTTGTTGTGATGACAATACTATTTTGTCGTGATGGAAATAAATGAAATAATAATACCAAAGAATGTCTTACATCTAAAGACAAGTACAGTGATCCAAACAACATTGAAGGACTCGATGTCCTATCTCAAACGTTATCAAGGAATATTCCCCCAACCATCTCCCACTCAACCAAATATTTAACAAGGTTATCAACCATTTTATTATTTTTTGTTAGCAAAAATGAGTACTCTAAAAAAGTTACATGCCTTAAAATACGTGCATCGATGCAGATAAAGCTATCTAACTCATGCCGATGAAGGATCACCATCTCATCAGCAAAATATCACTGATAATTGCCCTAAATACTGGAACATAAAAATTACATGTCATAGCTAGAGGATTGATTTATAGATTTGACTGCCTCTAGCTTATCTTGCCTATTCTCCATATATACATATTTCTAAAGAGTCAAAGCCACTAATTCAAGGAGATTTGGAAATTAACTACCTGTTGCATGAATACCTATACTTCTTGATCTCAAATTGAAATTTGTTAATGCTAAAAATAAGCAATAGAAACAAGTATGCACATTACAGTATGTGCTAACTAGAATATAATCCTAAACTTCACATTGTAAATAACAAGGACAAAGTCATGTTTACAAATTTAGGAGTTATCTACTGGACGCATACTTTAATGTATCTGAGGAGTTTCAGCATTTGTTTTGTCCTCAGCGAAGGAGCTGTAGTAATTTAATCTTATATGCATATTATAGACAAATGTAAATCTTATTTTCTTAAGGCCCTTACCTGCTCCTGTAGTATCTCAGCCCTCATATTCTTAATAATATTTTCTCAAAATAATTCTTATTTTTCACATGCAATTTATGATTTAAATGGTCATAATCGACTTGCCAGAATTGTTTAGTTTCAGATAAACAAACATATGCATATTTAATATACTAAAACATGATATGCTAAATATTTATTTTGATAAGCATGATTTTACAAATAGATGACAGATCGAGCTAGTTCTCTGGTTGTAATTTTCTCCATGTACAAAACTCTGTACAAATCTTTATACTCTGTGGACAACTCCCCTTTCACCAACGAATTACTAATGATAAAGCTCCTCAACCTTTGGCTTTTCTTTTTAACAAAAATGTAATAGTGGAGAATCGGTATTCTGATCACTATGTGTAAGCTAATCTTTTGTCGATTTCATAGTATGACGGCTTTGATATCCAAAGCGTGGTAGAGTGTAGAAGCCATTCTCATTGTCTGATAATCTGTCAAAACGAGATTTCGCTATATAAAAGAATATTAAGTTGTAATGCCACTATTGGCATTGTTTCCTCTAAATTTTTTCTTTTGCATTGTCACGAAGGACTGTACAGTTGTCATTCTTAAGTAAACACATGTTTGGCATGGTATATGATGACATGATGGGCAAAGAAAAGTATTGAATTAGGCCTAAATGGAGTGGAATGCTCTTTTTCATTTATTTTCCTCTGTAATTTCCGTAAAAGGTAGCAGGTCTGATAATGGTTTTGCTTATTAAGTTTAGTGCAATTTTGGGTTTGGTCTTGGCATCATGCCTTCAAGGAAATGTCACAGATGTCTTTGCCTTACGCTTCCTTTAAAATACTAAAGATGGTCCTGTTTACCTTGAGACATTAAATATAAAAATAATCGGTGCGTACTAAACTCCTGGGTCATGTAAAAGGTAGATGCCCCACTCAGATTTGATAAAGTCGTATTTTTCAATGCCAGATTGTTGTTAAATTATCATAACACTTGTACATTTGTATTTTGATTTGATCTTGTCAATATGGAAGACACCATACTAGTGCAATTTAAAAATAATAATAAAATCTCCAATTACTTAAACATACGCATTGTATTACGATACATTAATAAAGTGAGGATCTTTGATGGTTTTCGAAGCGGAATATGTGCTAGGGTATTAAACAAGAAGTGGTATTATAATTTGGCTGAATATTGGGATAATAATGATATTCCTATTAAAAAAAAAAATTGATTTATGATATATATAGACATAAGATAAAAGGGATTCGAGATGATATTTTTGAAAAAATAAAATAAAATAATATTTTAATATTTACGTATTTATATTCATAATATAGTACATATATATTAACTATATGATATATTGGTTAACTCAATATATTTTTTATCATATGTATAGATAAAGATTTAATATTTTCGTATGATGTAATCTAATGATTAGTTTACATAATCATAAAGTAGTTAGGGATAGGTCAAAATTGATAAGAGTATCCATAAATCTTGCATTGATGCATGATCATTAAATATTTTATACTTATGAGATTTATTTAATTATGTGATCAATATAATGGTGAGTATAATGTTAAATGAAAGATTTTAATAATGTCCATGAAGCTAAGGAGTCAATCATTATATCAAATTTGCTCTGTGAAATCACAAATGGATTTCCATATTAGTCTTGTGTGATGGAGATTAAAATGAGCTCATAACTAGGAGGATCACTCCTACATGCCATTAACATAGAAAATTCATCTCATATATTATGCACACACAAAATGAATTATGCACAATCTAGTCTTTGCATTATTTTCTCAAATTCAAAATACAAACATCTGTATATCTCTATCACTCCACCTGTCTAAGAGAAGCATAAGGAGAGACTAATAAATAGGCAAGTAAAGTGTGTTATGTGGAACAAATAATTGGTTGCAAAAGCTAATAATATGTGTAAATAAATATTTTACACAACGAAAAATGGTTCTCAAAAATATTTCTCACAACAAACCAAAATAAAAAAACTCCCAAAATAAGCTTAATTCCTAAGTTAGTGCGAACACGGCTAGAAATAGAACTAGTTTGATAGAATCTCAAACCACTAGCCAGTGTGAACACATCCACTCCAACACCCTTCCTTAAGCACATAATAGGGAGTAAAAAAATAGAAATGAAATAGACTATTGGCTCCTACCAACAAGACTTGATCAGATACCCATGTATAAATCACAATGAAATATAAAGCGTCTATATGGTAACCAATCCATCTTACTAGAGTACATGGATTTCAAGTCGCTATAACCAACAAGTGAAATAGGAACTGGTACTCTGTACGAGGCCCACACTGTGAAAAAACATTGATTAGAAACTAGCAAAAAAACTACCATGGATGAAATATATCACTACAAGGTATTAAAAAACTAATAGAATCAAAATAAGAGTGAAGAAGAGAACATATGTTGAAAGGAACCCCAAGAAGCGTGACTCAAAATATCAACACAAACCTGTAGTAGGTGCACATGATGGAATGAAGTCCATCGAACAAAAATTTTACTCAATCAATTACTCGAAAAGAAAAAGTGGTGTGCCAAGGGCTAACAATGACCATAACTCCTAAAGAATTATGTGCAAACCCACCCCTTGCCTTCACCCACATTCCCCTCCCCTGTAATGCTAAATTGGGTGTAGTGACTCAAAAAAATATCTATATGAGTGGGTCAGTCCCACTAAAAAACATTGAAATGCTGACACTGGGTTGTATTAGACTAACTACACTTAAGAGGGAGATCAAAATACATAATAAATCTGATGGATATTGTCAACATCAAAGGTATAGATAAAAATATATCAAAAATATGTTGATGATGGTGATGGGATAGTCAAAAACATAAGAGTAAAATGCTCAATATGGAGCATACAAACATGAATAAAAATATCCATGACTCTAAGTGTCACTATAAACAAAATTCCCATACAACAACAAAAACATCAAGTGATTCAAAAAAGTCTACAATGAAGTCAACAATAGATGACATCTATGAAGTGAGAGATGTAGGCTCCAAATAACACATTTTCCTAACAAAGATTTCAAATATCCAAGGAGAATTAAAATTTAGAAGGAGCAATGTGTGGTTGAATAAGCTGAGTGGTGGAGGAACTTCAGTTACAGAGTCCTCTCAAAGAAAATTGTTGATGCTACCAATAATGACTAGACATCCACCCCAAATAGACATGAATGGTCGATGAAGATGCTAACATATGTGTGGGTGAAAATTCCATAATAAAACAATGAGAGGTAACATCTAAAGAAGTGTCAGGTAGAGCATGTCTTACTACTATAGTCATAGGTTTCTCAGGCCTGAGTGAAGGTGAAGAAGAGCCCATATGTACCTCATAATCCTCATAAAGTATGGAGTGAACAAGATATGGTTCTCTATCAACATATCCTAATGAAGATGAAATGCCTTAAACATAATGAATACCATGCTGAGAAATCCACATAACAGGCTAAATAGAGTGAGAAATTCCCTATAGATAATTCCTAATACCCATAAGTCTAGTAGTGTGACCCATGAAATGAAGCATGCACAATATCTACTAGTATATATTATCAAGTTATATCCTATGATATACTTAGAATATATTACAAGGAAACTAGGAGATACCTTATAATGTTACAAGTACATACTAAATACCTTAAATGTGCTTGTAATACATTCAAAGTAGCTCTTCAATGGTCATAGTAATATGTCCAAGGTGTCTCCTAGGAGATACCTTGAAAGTCTTTGTACTACCTTCAAGGTATCTCTTAGGGATGAAGCTTCTTGTAATACCTTCAAGGATATCATGGTAGGCCATTATAATTCTCTCAAGGTATCCCCTAGGAGATACCTAAAAGGTTTTTATAATGTCTTAAAGGCATATTCTAGGAGATAAGTTTATGGTATACATAGGATATGTTAGGTATTAAAATTACCTTCATGGTAGCTCAAATGTCCTTGTAATACGTTAGAGTCATATCCTACGAGACACCTTAAAGGTTCCTTGCAATACCTTAAATGTATATGCTATGTATCTCCTAGGAGATACCATGAAGGTATTTTAGGGAACCTTCAATATGTCTCACAAGAAATACTTGAAAGGTATTATAAGAAAAAAAATTCAAGGTATCTCTTATAATATATTACATAGACCTTTAAGGTATCTCCTAGGTATTAGAAGAACCTTTGAAGACAAAGCTTGAAGGTATTAAAAGGAACATCAAGATATCTCCTTGAAATTAATTGTAATGCCTTTAAAGTATCTCCTTGAATTTATCTGTAATACTTTCAAGGTATATATTATATATGGATGTCATTGTAATACCTTCAAGGTATCTCTTATGTATGAAATTTATTATAATAACTTCAAGATATATTGAATGTATTACAAGGAACTTCAAAACTAAGAGATACCTTGAAGTTACTATAAGGACATTTATACATAAGATATACTTTGATAATATGTCCTTGTAATTAATTCAAAGTATGTCCTAATAGATACCTTGAAGGTCCTTAATACCTTCAAGGTATATCTTAGAAGATAACTTGAAATTATTACTATAAGATGACTTGAAGGTATTACAATGACTTTCAAGGTATCTCCCAAGTCTTTATAATACCTTCAAGGTATCTCCTACAAGACACCTTGAAGTTTCCTTGAAATACCTTCAAGGTATCTATATACCTAGGAGATACCTTGAAGTTATAACAAGGACCCATTAAGGTGTCTTATAGGAGATACCTTGAGGATATTAACATAAACTAGATTCAAGATATCTCATAAAAGATGACTTGAAGATATTTATAGGACCCCTAAGATATCTCTTATGAGATACCTTGAATGTAGTACAAGGACCTTTAAGAAGAGACCTTCAAGGTATTGAAATAAAATTTAAGGTATCTTCCTTAAGGTATGTGTAATACCTTAAAGGTATTTCCTTGGAGGTACTTTTAATACCTCTAAAATATCTCATTTTTACGAAGGTCAATGTAATACCCTCAAACTATCTCCTACATATGAAATTCCTTGTAATGTCTTAAAGATATCTAATATAAGGTCATACAAAACCTTCAAGGTATCTCCCTAAAGGTCATTTTAATACCATTAATTTATCTCTTCAAAGGTTGATGTAACACCTTAAAATTATTTCCTATGTATGAATGTTTTTCTAATACCTTCAAGGTATTTCCAAGATATTAAGGATTTTTACTATGTTCAAGGTATCTCCTAGGAGATATTTTTAATGTATTAAATTTTAATTCATAACCAGGAGATACATTGAGGTATTATGAATGTCTTTGTAATACCTTTAAATAATTTCATATGTGTGAAGGAGATACCTCGTATGAGATATGTAGACTTTATTACAAAGACCTTCATACCTAGGAAAAACCTAGATGGTATTACAAGGTCATTCAAGGTATCTCTTAGGTATTAATATCTTTGTAATACATTCAAGAAAATATCGTAGGTTAACCCTTGATGGTTTTAAAAATAGGTCCTTGTACTAATTTCAAATTATCAACTAAGAGATATATTAAAGTTATGACAATTAAAGGTATTAAAAATAGCTCCTTGTAGTACCTTAAACGTATCTCGTATAAGGTAAATTTGAAGGTTTTACAATTCAAGTTATTTGAAAGAGGTCCTTGTAATAAATTCAAATTATCTCTTAAAAATACCATGAATTTATTACAAGGACCTCTTTCTATTACCTTGAATTGTAACACCTTCAAGGTACATCCTATGAGATCCCTTGAGGGTCCTTGAAGATAACTAGAAGGTCCTTGAAATACCTTAAAGGTATATTATATGAGATGCCTTTAAGGTCCTTATAAGACCTTAAATATGTATCCTAAGAGATACATTAAAGGTCTTATAATACCTTCAAGGTATATTTTTGGTGATAACTTTGAATGTTTTTCTTTCTTATTGATGATATTTGATTTAAGAGACAATGTATCTCTTATGTGATACCTTGAGAGGTGTCTCTTGGGTGATACTTGAACTAACTAATTTTTCCTTCCTGATGGTAATGGCTTTGATTTTATGAGTTTGAGTTAATGAATTTAAGGGCTAAAGTGTCTCTTGTGTGATACCTTAAGAGGTTTCTCCAAGAAACACATCCTAATGTATCACTCAAGAGACACCTCTAAATGTACAAAATAAGAGATAATTTGGCCCTAAAATAGATTTCCATCAATAGTAATAAATTCAATCAATCAAGGTAAAAATTAGGAGATATCTCTTGTATCTAAATTATATATTTTAAAAATGTACCTATCATATCAAAATATACCTCAATAATTATCTCTCAAAAGGTATCTATTCCACCCAAGATATATCTCTCAAAATATTTATAAAAATATACCTCAACATATCTCTGAAAAGATACCTTGTCCTCATATCAATCATTATCAACTATAAAATTAACAATTTATTAATGTGTCTTCTTACATAATTGATATGTCTTTAAAACTAGCATATTGTATCCCATTTTTTTCCATTAAAGAAACCACTTAAAGTATCATCCAAAAGAGATGTCTTAGGGTATTATTGAATATATAACTTATACCTCATAACAATAGCATAAAAAAATAAATAGTAATACATTTAAGTTATGTCCATATAAAAACTTCCCACAGTCTCACTCAAGAGATACCTCTTAGGGAATCTATTGAGAGATATGTTCATCCTAAGATACATTACTTTTAATAAGGAAATAGTAATATATTAAAGGTATATATTATGAATTAAATCATCTCTAAATTATGTTTCATTAACCAATGTAAATATAAATCCATTTAAATGTGCATAACATGCAAAGAATTTACCAAAGTATTTTCATAACTACCTCATAAGGACTATTTTTAGTGATCATTTTTAAAAGAGTGTATATTTTATAGGGAACCTAAATTGGGTATCATTTATAAGGTTGGAGGAGTTATCACCTAGCTGAAATGATGATTTAAGTAGTAAATATATGATAATAAAAACTCTAAGTTTTTAGTTTCATAACTTCATCATATGAAATCTCTTTCGATTATCTTTTAATTGAAATAGTATATTTTTAATAAGGAATCTAAAATTTCTATTATATTTAATTTTAATGGTATCTAAAATAACTAAAAACAATAATATATTTTTTTATAGGGACACTAAATTGGGAATTACATTTAATATTGGAGGAATTATCACCTCGATGAAACAAGGATTGAAATAGGTAGTAAATGATATCAAAGCTATTATTTTATGGACTAATGTGTGTGTGTGTGTTTGTGTGTGTGTGTGTGTGTGTGTGTGTGTGTGTGTGTGTGTGTGTGTGTGTGTGTGTGTGTGTGTGTGTGTGTGTGTGTGTGTGTGTGTGTGTGTGTGTGTGTGAGAGAGTACATGAACATCCACATGTGTGCATGTATATACATACATACATATGTATGTATGTATGTATGTATGTATGTATGTACATACTCTTTACACCCTAAATTGGTCAAGCAACTAGACATATCATGTCTTTTAACAATCTTTTCATAGGAGACTCTGACTAGAGAATATGAATTTTGTTCACATTTAGCTATGTATTTAATTTTATTCATTTGGGTCTTTTTTTATGCATAAGTCACCTTTCTACCTATTCTTAGTCATCCCAAACCTTTCAAATAGTCATTCCACCTTAGGCAGGTTAGGTTTTCTATCCTAGGTCCTAGGACTATAGAACAAGATCAATGGGGTTGGAGTACAATACTAGTAAAATTAGTTTCCATTTTTAGTGCTCTTGTCTAGGGTCATTTTTAACTCTAATAAATAGTTTCTTTTCCTAGTTGAGTCCCAACACTTTTCTTAGCTTCATCCCTATTTTTTCCAATGTCATCCAAGTGTAAATAAAGATCTTAAATTAAAAATAATGAGTCTCCAATATAAATTAATTTAAAAGGAATTTTATATCTATCACTTATTACTTTGGCCCATTACATAATAAGAAAAATTAGTCAATAGTATAGCTTAGCATTCTGCATCACACATAGACTTGCATGCTTGATCAAGGAAGGGCTTACAGTAAATTCATTCTTGTATATACCATGCACATTGATTATTTAGGTTCCCTAAGGGACTACTAAATTTTAACTAAGACCCTAGCTTGAGGGTTAATGTGGGTAGTGATCAAGACAATAGGGGTTCTCAATCATGCAATCATTCTTCCCCTAACCTATTTTTTCTCCCTTCTGATTTGGATGCATTTGTTTTTTATATGTGTGTAGATAGATACAAGGTTTGGAGATTGAAATATACCTATAGAGAGCTCTATTGACTTTCAAACTCTAAAATTTTGTATAGAGGCTCACATTGAGGTATTCGACAAAATCTAAAAGTCTCATATCCTTTAGATATTAATAGCAGAGGTGGACTACAACACTGGTGCTACTCCTATCAACTTTTAATGCTTATTTACAATCATAAAATGAAGGCCAAATCCATATTTGTGATAGTGTCCTAGTCCTACACCTCAATTTTTAGCTCCTAAATCATTCATTTCAATACTTTTTGTATAAGTTTACTTTTCTTCCTCATGTAAATTATTTGTCAAAAATATTTATTTTTCCATATTAAATTAGATTTTTCCCCTTACTCTATACCCTTTATTGTTTATTGACTAAACACTAGATTCCTTAAAATAATAAAACATTTGGTGAACCTGTCTTACTTCTAACATATATAAAACCATAGGTAAACTTAGGGTTTTTGATTCATATTTTGTGCAAAAATTAACTTTTAAATTTCAGAATTTTGTATTAAATTTTTTTCACTTATCCTATTAAAAATTATTTTTATAATTTATATTATTGCATAATTTTCAAAAATTCTAAAACCCTAGCTAAAAACCCTAGATTTCCAAACTAGGTCCTCAAACCCCAAACCTTCTTTGCAAATTTTAGAAAAATATTTTGGAATTTTTACAAATTTTTTAATTTATCTAAAATAATTTCAAATTTTTATTATTTGTAGCTTTCTTATGCAAAAATTTCATTTTAAATCTCTATTAATATTCTATTTGGTGAAATAAATAAAATGGCCACTAAACCACTTCTTCACTCTCATCCCAAAGATCAATTTATAAAATTTTATGATAATTATGACAATGAATGGAAAAATTTGCAAAATTGCACATTAGCTAAAAATGTGGAAAATGATTTTATTTACAATGAAGATAATTAATATTATTGTGATGAGGAATACGATGATATATGTGATATTGATAGTGAAGTACAAAAAGAGACATCTCCTTCTCTCAAACCTATCTCTTTTATTCCCTCTTATAAAGAAAATAATTTTGATAAATGAAAAATATACTTTTCACCTCATTCTCCTATGCATAATGCACCAAATAAACAAATTATTCGTGCACTTCCAAGTGAACCTCTTATTTGTGATAATTTTCTTCCATGTGAACCTCTCTCTCTCTCTCTCTCTCTCTCTCTCTCTCTCTCTCTCTCTCTCTCTCTCTCTCTCTCTCTCTCTCTCTCTCTCTCTCTCTCTCTCTCTCTCTCTCTCTCATACAATATAAATGCAATAGAATGAAAATATAAATGCAATAGAATGAAATTGCCAATGCATAGTTCAATTGATACATCTCATGTTATTAAATCTACTTTGTCAAAAGAAGGTCTAAATGATAACTCTCTTTCTCCTACTTATCATGAAAATAATACATGTACTCCATCTATAGATAACATAGATGCACGTGATATTCCAATTTCAAATGATACTTTGTTGTATATTAGAAAAGAATTAAATTCTTTTCTTACACCTCTCCCTAGTTACAGTACAAGTGATGATGAGTATGATAATGAACATGCCAATGAATTTAAAAATGAGAGTGATTATGAACAATATAAAAATGATGAAAATGCATGAAAAAATGATGATTATTATGCACATGGTGAAGAATAATATGCATCTCATGTTTCTAACTCTTCTCTCACTCGTCTGAAACATAATGCACTTCCAAATGTAGGTTATATTTTTATGCATGATTTGATTTCAAATAATCCACATGTTCATGCTAATAGCACATCTTATATTAAATTCAAATGTGATACACTAAAACATAAAGATACCAATGAATCTCCCAAGCCACCCCTCACTATAGTAGAACCCAGTTCTCACTCTTCACCTAAAGAGAATGGTAGCCCACATCCCTCTAGTAAGGTCTAAGTTACCATTACTCCAAAGGATCAAGTGAGTATACCCCATCTTTATGATCCAATTGCTAAATGTAGCATTCCCATGGCTAAATTAACAATCAAATTAAACAATTAAATGAACCACTTCAAGATACTTACGTACCATCCTAAGAGATTATATCATTGATGCATGGAATTGGTAAATTACAACACCAATTACATCTCTTTACCTTGGAAAATAATTATTATAAGTCTTAGATGGATGCCAATGATTTACATAGTAACCCTTTTCTTAAGACATTTATAAAATATTCATTTCCTAAACATTTCCAAATACCATCATTGCCTCACTTTGATAGAACTAGAGATCCATTTATACACCTTAAAGTATTTTAGAAGGCTTTTCCATCTCATGCAAGTCCTTTGATTCTACTAAAATTATTCCAATGAACATTAGTTGGGGAAGTACAAAATTGGTTCTTTCATATACTCCCTATTGGATCCTTACACACATATGATGACTTAGAGGAGGAATATATCAGACATTACATAGTAAATACGAGCCCTCATGTTACATTTGAGAAACTTACAACTTTGCATTAGAAGCTCTAACTATCTTATGGTTAAAGAATCACATGTTACGATTGATATACAAACCAAAAAAATTATTGATTTATCATATTTTATTAAGGGGCTTCACCAACCTCTTCTTAAGCATCTACTATTTCAGACAGAGTCCTCTTTTAGTCACTTATGCTATATAGTTCTAGCTATGGAAAAGAAATTAGGATTTATTGAGGTAGAATTAGTTCATCAAATTACTCTATATTTCATAGCAGTATCTATAACTCCTGGCATATAACATCCACCATGTCCTAAACAAGATAGGAGACCACAACTAGAAAAGCAACCAGTTAAGAACAAAGAGCCAGTCTACAAAACATAACCTACTATATGTACTACAGAGAACAACATCAAGACACCATTATTGTTTGATTCAGAGTAGGATAGCCCATACATTATATTATCAGTAGTACTAGATAGGAGGTTAATAACATTACCTTCTACTCATCAATGAGATCTACATCTCTTACATAGATAGCCACATCATCCCTTTTATAACTATCATCATATCTGTGGACATAGAGATAATTATTGTTATGGACTTAGAGATTACATTACTAGATGTGTTTATGATGGCATCATAAAATTCACACAAAGGGTACCAATATCTCCTCCATCATGGAATCATAGATCTAATTCATCTACAACTGAGTCATCCTAGGACATTCATTTATAGGAATCATCTGTCACTAATCGTGAGAGAACTGTGGGTTCTAAGATAGAGCCTCACATGAGATCTCCCATTCCACCTATTTAGAAGGTTTGGAGACCAGTCAAATGAGAGAAACCTACATATAGTAGTGTAATTTGAGTACATAGTCTAGTTCCATATACATATCCAACAAATTCTTATTTTTTGGGTCCTATCTCATTTAGTAATCTGCTATGGTTAAGATTAAATAAACCCACATCATAGAGTATTTCTCATGAGAAATATTCACTATCGTCATATTTTCTAAGTCCAATTTCATGTAGCAACCCACTCTGATTGAGATTTAATGAGCCCTCATCACAAGTTTCAACTCCATCTCAATCTATAGCTCAATTAACACATCACAGTAGAGGCCATAGGGTATATTATTATAGATAAATGAGCCTTGTTCACAACACATAGTTCCTATTTCATGTCTAATAAAGTTACATTTTGAAAAATCTCCATGTCCATCTATAATTAGTACACATCAAATATTATCAGATACAAAACATATTCATACACATCATGAGCAGTATGGGCACTTATTCAGTTGGCCATCAAGGTTTGGATAGTGATACAACACAGAGTGATATGACACATATTCATACTGGCATCAATTCCTAACTTCACTTAGTAAGGCAATGATGGAACCAATGGTCTAGCTAGCATTTATATTCTTGAGAAAATCTCAAAGAAGTAATGTGCATAGTGTGTTATCCTACATCCCCACATACTAACAACTAACATTCCTTATTCCCAATAACTATACATAGCCAAAACTAGGTGACCAAAATCTAAACCTTACCAATATCCTATTTTACCAACTTAAACTAGCTCACTTTATCAAATAAATTTCCAAATTACAAGACCAATAATTTCTTTGCTCACATATGATTAGAAATCAAATCTACCATCACACTTATCAACATATCATGAACAATTAAATCACATATCCTAAGTACCATTTTAAAAAATATATATAACCTTCAACATCACTACAAAATCAATTACTTCTAAAATAACCATATGCAATGAATATAATAATATCTTTCAAATCACATAATATAGTATGCATGAGTCAAAATCAAAACAATATCCATATATGTAATAATGTTTTCAAAACATAAATAACATACCAAGATATAATTGATCATGAATGGACAGCAGACCCTCACTCTCAGTATTAGTCCCATAGTCTAGCCTAACACTTCATGGCTGCACACCTCCTCAAGCTCCTGAATGCCTCTTACATCAGATCTCTCACTCCATTAATTACCCATGCTCCTTAGACAAGTCTACATATTACCTATAAATATATATGTACATATCCATAGTCCACATACTCACCAATCAAAAATTAGGTGAAGGCATCCTATGCCTATCTAGCTCAGCTCTCAGCGTATCTCTCTCCCACGACCCTAATATACATAGACATAGTTATAGTAAAATGTGCATAAAATCCAATTGAAACTATCACTCAATCTATCAAACCCTCCTCCACCACTCTTAGAGTGTCAACTCAATAATGGTCTCCCATAACCCATCATCTCTACTTCTTCCCCTAGTAGGTGATTCATCTTGAGCACCTCCTATGTTACTTGCACACAAAAGTGCAAAAACTACGTTAGATATAAATTGTCTAAATAAGATTAAAAAAACACAAACTTATACATAATTTAAATATAATAAAATCTTATCTCCCATCATCTGGATCAGAGTGGGATCTTTAAACTCAGGGGCATCCACTCCATCAATAGGATATAATGGAGCCCATGGATGTCTCATCCACCATGTGGTATATGCCTTTATATATCCAAAATCATATACATCAATAATATTTATAGCCTCATCTTGTGAATTTAAAGGTAACGGTGCTTATGTACTCTTCACCCACACCCATGCTATTGGGGGCACATCCTATGCTACCCCAAATTATCTAGCCATGCACTCATACTAAAAATGCTCCTACACTCCAACTGAATGGTCATGTAACCAATAATTGACCCTCATATATTACAATTATACTCCATCCTCTGGCCACCTAGGGGATCTTCTATAGGGCCTCTATATGATATCTCAAGCAACCAATCTATCTAAAACTAATCTATAGTGAACTCACCCAGGAGACCAGATAGAAAACATACTCATCCATGACTCTCCAAATGGCTATGGAGGTGCCCACCTCTCCCTCAATAATCTTATCAGCTGCACAACCACTATGTGCTCATAAACCCAATAATGTAATAAAGTAGCCACACTCAAATCACCACTAAATTCCTCTTGAGTAAACCTATAAATATACTTGTATAAATTGGTAAGTATAGTCCTACCTTATGAGAATAGAGTGTCATATACCTCTACACTACGTATAATCCTATGCATATTATATGCAATCGACACCTCACTCATGTCCATATTAACAAATGAGGCCAACAACATGGCCAACCACTTCGCATGGAACACTCGACTACATAATAATTGACAATAATACATTGCTATCACTACCTCTATTTTATATGCCTAAGGGCACACTAGTAAAATACAAGGATGCACAATCAATAATGTCAGCACCCATGTCATCTTTTAAAATCACACATCATCTAGTAACTAACAAATGCAAAATATGGTACACATCTTATAAAGTAATAATAATCTCTTTAGTAGGAAGATAGAAAGTACATGTCTCTACATTCCACCTCTCATAGAAGGTAGTAATCAGATACCTATCCCACTGCATAGTACTTATGTCACACACATGACTTAGTTCTACCGTATCCATCAAAGCTCTCTCATCAGCTAACAAAGGTAATAATCTTAGTGTCTCCATCACCTAGCCTCTACAAAAATTCCTCATCCATACCTGACCCTACAAAACACTAGAAAATGGCATATATGTCAGTGAACCATGCCAATAAAGATAAACAAAAAACACAAGAATATGTAATAAATCAAAAATGTAGAAAACTATCCCTAGTAGACAACAACACTACAAACGGACACTATCTCTAGACAATAGTGCCTTAACCTAGACAATAGTGCTAAACATTAAAATGAGTGTTGACTCCTAGATAGGTGTACTATAACTAGTGGAAAACTCTTAAAAACACTTTAAACATCTCAAAAACATAAAAAATTGGATTCCAAATAGGTAAAAAAAATCACATGTTTTAGCAACTTACCAAGGTAACCTCCTCATGAGCCTCAACCTAGGCTACCAAGTACTCAAATCAAGTCATGATAGGTGCTCATTTCCTTGACATATCTCCTACTCCAAAGTTCCTAATATCAAACTACTCAATGCGCAAATGAATCAAGAATCAATCCAATTTTCCAATATCAAACAACTTTCTCATTCAAAGCAAAATATGATTTTTCCCATAACTAGAACCCCATAGCTCCATTTTATAAATCAATTTGTTCCAAGAAATTATGGAAATAAGTCCATTGACATCAAGAAATCCTTGCTTTATTAGTACATCATTTGCCTACTATGAGATACACATCTCTATAACTCTCTTATACCCAGATTCATAATTAGTCCTAACCAATCAAAGACTCATTCAACTATCAAACAACTCAGCCTAATCAATTAAGTAAAATTTCAACCTCTCAATCCATTCAAAAGTTACCAACCTTGTTTCTATCATTATGATATTATTCATCACTTTTGGCTCAACCTCTTCTTTTACATATTTCATCCTTCTCCCCAAAAGGGGGCAACATTCTTACTATTCTTATTCCTACACTTACCTAGCATGCCTATACACTCTCATAGATGGATACACCATTATTCATACACCTCCAATATTTAGATTATTAGATTTAGGTCAGACTAGTCAAGATATATAGTGATTCAGACTACATAGGTCACTCAGCATTAATGAAGAATTTAGAGGGATACACCTTCAGTTTATAGATACACCATGATTCTTACACATCCAATAGTCAGAGTATCAAATTCACCTCAGACCAGTCAAGATATATAGTGATTCAAATTATATGGGTCATTTAGCATTACTTAGGACATTTAGAGGGGAATACCTTCATTTTATAGATACATATACTATTCAGATACAATGGTTTAGATCATATGCATCCATAGTGATTTTAGCTTAGAAACGCATAGATTAGTTAGATACAATGGTTTAGATTATATGGTTTCATAGTGACTTGGATATCGACTCAGACCAGATACCAAATTTGGGGGCATTTACATCACTACACATCTCATACATACAGCTTCATATAGCATGACATAATTACAAGACTAGATACTAGATTATAGGCATAGTGCAGAGCACATTATTTTGATTTCTAATTTTTCACATGGGACATGGAATGATAGATCATATCATATTTGGTTATATAGATTATTATACTATACATATACATCACTCATGTACCATATTTGGTAGTATGGCACAAATGTTCATGTTCTTCATCAGCTAGGATTATACAGATTGGAATAAAAAGACATGTTATTCTCTTTTTGCACATTTACTAGAATTTTAGATTACACCCAACTGTACCCATGTTGTCACCAAGTTGGACTGTATGATCATCTACAATGGCTGGTCCATAGCATTACCCAAACCTAGACTACATGAGTTTATGCAAAATAGAGGACAAACATTGGTTTTGGGCCTTCGATCACTTATTAGTTCTAGTTCATATTATTTAGATTGGTGTAAATATAGACTTTACTCTTCACATTATACAAATTCTATGCACACATTCCAAATTACATGATTTAAGTGGGACAGAGGACAAGTATTTGTTTTGGGCCTCTAAACATTTCTCATTTCTAGCTAGATTTAGCAAAGGGGGCAAGCATTGCCCTCCTCCACGATTACACAAATTCCATATTTAGATTCAGCACAGGGGGCATCTATTTCAAGGATTCCTTCTTTCTCCAGGCATTATTCATCTCTCCATCCACTTCCCTATCCAATAAGTGAGTTGGACCCTTTTTCAAAACACTTATCTCCACGTAGGTAAGTTCAGGTACACATTTTATTTTCTTTTTTTACTCTAGTACTTTATTTCATTACATCATTAGATTAAAAGGGGGGAAAATGTACACACTAAATTTGTCAAGAAACCACATATATCATGTCTTTTCATAATCCTTTCATGGGAGACTCCAATTGGAGAATATTAGCTTTATTCACATTTATCTATATCTTTCATTTTATTCATTTGGGTCTTGTTTCATGCTTGAGTCACCTTTTAGCCTATTTTTAGTCATCTTGAACCCTTAAAATAGTCATTCTACCTCAGCCAATTTAGGCTTTTTGTCCCTTTACCATCCCCATAGGTTCCAAGACTATAGGATAGGAGCGTTGGGGTTGGACTATAGCACTGGTGCCCTTAGTGTCCATTTCCAAAACTCTTATATAGGGTCATTTTTAACTCCAATGGTTAGTTTATTTCACTAGTTGAGTCCCAACCCCTTTCTTATCATTGTCCATAAGTTTTCTAATTTTGACAAAATGCAAATAAAGCTCACAAATTCAAAATAATGAGTCTCTTATATAAAGGACTTCACAAGACATTTTATATCTATTACTTACTACTTTGACACATTATATAATAAAAAAATTAGTCAATAGTATAGCTCAGCATTCTGCATGACACATAGACTTGCATGCTTGATCAAGGAAGAGCCTAGGCAAAAGTCATTCTTACATCTACCATTCACATTGATTATGTATGTTCCCTAAGGAAAAGCTAAATTTGATCTGAGACCCTAGCTTAAGGGTTAATGTAAGCAATGATCAGGATAACAGGGGTTCTTGATCATTTGATCATTTTCCCCCTAACCTAGTTTTTCCCCCTTTTACTTTTGATGTATTTGTTGTTTGCATGTGTGTAGATACATATAGAGTTTGGATATTAAAATGGACCTACAATGAGATCTATTAAATTTTAGCCTCCAAAATTTTTCACACATGCTCAGATTAAGGTAGTGGACAAAACCCAAAAATCTCATATCTTCTAGAAAATAATGATAGAGGTGGAGTTTAGCACTAGTGCCACTCCTATCCACTTTCGGTGCTTCTATCCAATCATAAAATGAATGATAGATCCAGACTCATGATAGTGTCCCAGTCCTACAAATCAATTTATATCTTCAAAATCATTTATTTCAGTCCATTTTTGGATAAGTTTACTTTTATTCCTCATGCAATTTATTTGATAAGAACCTATATTTTGCCATATTAAACTATATTTTTCCCCTTACTCTAGACCCTTTATTCTATAAGAACTAAATACTAGATTATAAAAAATAAAATAAAAATGTACGTACATATATATGTATGTATATACATACATACACACACACACACATACATACATACATACATACATACATACATACATACATACATACATACATACATACATACATACATACATCACCTATGTGATATATCCATGAATATCTTTTTAAGAAGTGTCATTAAAAAAATGTATTATACATTGCCTTTTTAATATTTTTATGTTTTAAAAAATACCCTTGCTATGTTATGATATGAGTAAAGATTTATCTCTTATATATAGGTATACACTAAACTGATTTTATAAATAACCCAATTAAAAACCTTCTCACATGTCTTTTACAAATGTCCATCCCAAAAAATTATACATCAATGGATATCAAATGTGGATACTATGTTTATCTCACAAATAATGGAAAGGTTGTTGGTGAAGAAAGTATACATAAAATTTCAAGTGCAGATGTTGACTCTGTGGAATTCACAAATCCCACTTTGACATGTTACAATGAGGAAATACCTTTCAGATGTGGAAGTGTTAATTTGATAAAATATTTTGATCTAACTCTACTTGTAAGGCCCTTATTCTTATAGTTCTCAGCTTGACATTCTATGGATTTGAGATTTATGTTATTTTGACTTGATTATAGATTTTTCTATTAAATCACATCCAAATAGGATGTGGAAGAAATTTAATAATATTTATTTGGCCCTGAGACCATGAAAAGACCTATTATCATTTATGTCAATTTTTTTGTTTTTGAAAGTAGGTATGCTTAATTTTCCTTATATTTTGTTTTAACAATGATTAATTTGTTTATGATTTTAGACATGTGATTAAATTATTCCTATGCATTGATTATATGCATATAAATTGATAGGACTATGTGGATTTAATTATGAGAATGCTCTTTCTTACTCTTCCTTATGTATGGTGAATTTGGACATGATTAAAATATGGTTGTATCATTGATTACATGCTTTTGAATTGACAATGTTATGTGAGTGATTGTGAGAATGTTCTTGTTTTATGATATCATATTTCTATTAGTTTAAGTGATTTTTCTTGGTTTATTCTATAACTACATTTATTGCACTAGGTAATTTGATTGGTGTGTTGAGTGTAAAAGAATAAGACAAAGGCCAAAAATGAAACAAACTATGCCAAGTATGAAAGTATCACTTAAGTACTTTCTTTTGACTATGAACCCTTCCTTGATCCATATTACTTGTGTGATGTCTTATTAGATAATCCTCCCTATTATCTCATTTGTAGCATGTACTTAAATGACCATATTTTTAGTTTAAATGGTTAAAAGCTACCTTGTCCTTTATCTTTAGACATCACTTTTAAAGTGGATCTCACCAACTAAGATGTATATAATAGTGGTTGGTAGTTTTCCATTGGGGTAGCATGCATTAGGATCCAATGATCAGAGATAGATATAGCTGGGAGTGCATCAACCCTGAGTCTATAGAGCCCCATATGCTAGGGGAATTTTTTTTATTAAGGCATGTGTTGTTATAGGGAGTACCTGGGATATTTTAACCATGATCTTAATTAGGAGAGAATATTACTTATTCGAGATTTTTGGATATATTTTAGAAGGAAAAAAGAGTTGGGAGGGAGTAGGAAGGAAGAAAAAAGAAAGTAAGTTGTGTATAGAAGAGATAGTGGAGTGGGACAAGCCCCTTAGAAGCTATGAAATAACACATAGTATGTCATGGAGTTTAGGTGGGATTCTAAAATATTTTTATAGTTTAGTTTTATTTATTGGAATGAAATTAGGTTTCTTATTTTACTTTCTTGAAAGTAGGCCTTCCCTATTTGAATGGTTGCTTAGATTAGTTCACCTGGTTATTTTGCATGTATCTTGTGTTACCATGATGGGGCATTGACTACCAAGCTACTTTTACATGTGAAATCTTATGTTATTTATTTGACTGATAAAAAATTATCTATTTTTGAATTCTTTATACTATTGTGTTGTGTATTGGTTGTTATGAATAATACTACTTGGTGGTAGATTATCAGGCCTCCCATGTTGGGCATGGTGGCAAAAGTTTTGAACCTCCTTTGGAGGTCTTAGTGGTAGATTGGTAAACCCTCCCATTATAGGTGTGGTGGTAGACAACTTGACCCTCATATGGCATACTAGTGGAAGCATAAGAGTGAAGCATCGTTGTTATAAAATAGAATTAATTTCTTCCAAAAAAATCTAGTTTTTTATTTTTGTAAACAACTATTTCCATGTTGATAGTTGTCTGTAAATATTTATAGTTTATTTTAATAGTTTTCATGCATATAATTTTGTAAAAATACTCTTTAAAATAGTGGATCTTGTATTCATTTAATAATGTAAAAAATAGGACTATATAATTAATGAAGGAAAGAATGCACAACAGTGCAATTTTTCTTAGAATTAATTTTTTGTAATATTTTTTCTATGTAATTTATTATATTTATAGATCCCCATGAGAGTATATTAGTATTATATCATTATCTTTTTCTTCACTTTGTTATCATAGCTAGGTTGTATTTCTTTACAGTCATTAATGGCTTCTGCATTTGGTTCATTTATTTCATGTTTTTAGACTCTTTTATTCATAGGCAAAAATTGTGAATATTTTTCACTAATCATGAAGGCATTATTCATATCCCAGGATGTTTAAGAAATTGTTGAAAATGGGTATATAGAGATTTCAAATTCGACAACATTTAATGCACTGTTAGAAGTAGAGAAAAATATTTTAAAGGAGCATATGAAGAAGGATGAAAATTACCTTTTATACATACATCAAGCTATATATGAGATCATTATTCATAGAGTGCCAACAACCAAGCAAGAAAAAGAAGAATGGGACACTCTCCAAGTTACATTTCAAGGTAAAGAGAAAGTTAAAACTACAAAACTTAAATTACTTATAAGAAATTTTGAAAATATGTCCATGAAAGTGTCATACTCTATAGACCCATTTTTTACTTACGTAGTTGGTTTAGTAAATCAGATTATATTCAATGGAGAAACAATGGATGATAAAAGTGTAATGGAGAACTGCTTAGGAGTCTTCCTACGAAATAAGATCCCTTGGTTGTAGCCATAGAGGAAACTAAGGATTTTAGTCAAATTTCAATTTATGAGTTACATGCCATTTTAATAAATCATGAGCAAAGGTTAAATCGGTCACATACATCTATAGAACATGCACTTTTATGCCATATTTCATTAAGTAATGGAAGACGTAGAGGAAGGTTCATCCCTAGAGGCAAAGGTATAAATTTATATAGAGGTGGATGCAACAACAGTCTAGCAAACCCAAGTGGAAGAGGACAATATGAAGATTATAATTATAATTAGTAAACCAGTCAGAGACAAGATAAGTCTAATATCTAGTGTCACTATAGTAAGAAATAGGGGCACTATGATTATGAATGTAGGAAGAAGCAATATGATAAGAACACACATAATCAAAATTAGTTTGGAAAATATACATCAATCTTCATGTTTATATCTTGTATAATCATTGTTTAAGTAATATCTACTAAATCTCCTATTGAATGTAATGTTTCTCAAGAGAGTCCCTATGATATTTGGTATTTATACTCTAGTTGTAGCAATCATATGTCGGGAAACTTGGATTTATTTTCATGTTTGGATGAGTCAGTAAAGACTGATGTTACTCTTGGAAAAGATAAAAAAGTAATTGTAATGGGAAAGGGAACAATCAACAGTCTAAAATAAAAGGGTGAGCAAAAGATTATTCAAGATGTTTATTATGTTGTAGGTTTGAAACATAGTCTTATGAGCATTGGTCAACTAGTCCAGAATGGGTATAGAATTTGCATTGAAGATAATGAATGTGTGATTGTGGAAAATTATCCAAGTAGTTAGATGAATGCCAAGGTATAAATGAAAATCAATAGAGTATTTCCCTTGAGATTATAAAAAAATATGAAAATAAAATCAGCACAAGATATTTTTGAGTAAAAAATAATCAACTTTGGAACAACCGAAAATAATGCTGAAGAAACACAATTAAAAAAAAATTAGTCAGTGATAAAAGATGAATATTGGCTCTAGCATCTTAGATTTGGGCATTTAAACTTTAGAGGACTGAATTAATGACATAAGAAAAACATGGTGAATGGTTTGCCATTAGTTTAGAAAATAGAAAGAATTTGTGAAGGATGCATTTTTCGGAAGCAACATAGAGAGACTTTCCTGGTTTGAAAATCAATAAGAGCAAAGTCACCACCTGAAATTATTCACTATATTGTGTGGACAAATGTAAACACCTTCCATAGGAGGTTGTTCATACTTTATGACTTTTATATATGAATACACCAGGAAAACATGGGTGTATTCATTGAAACATAAACATGACACATTTGGGATTTTTCAGCAGCTCAAGGCCTTATTGGACAAGAAAAGTGCCACTATATCAAAGTTATTATAAAAAATAGAAGTGGTTAGTACATATCCAATATTTTTTAAAATTTTTTTAAACAACATGGTATTCACAAGTAATTCACTACCCGATATACACCACAATAAAATGGAGTGGCAGAGAGAAAAAATAGAACAATTATGGACATGGTGAGAAGTATGATGAAGCCCAAGCATCTACCAAATGAATATTGGGCATATGCAGTAACAAATTTGGTTTACATTATAAATAGATGTCCAAAAAAAAGTGTTAGGAACTATGATCCTGAAGAATCTTGGAGTGGAAAAAAACATAGTGTTATTCACTTCAAAATTTTTGGTTATGTGGTATATGCACATGTGCCTAATGAGCTAAGAAATAAATTAGACAAAAAATTAGAAAAGTGTATTTTTGTTTGATATTTTGAGGATCCTAAAGCCTACAAGTTGTTTAATCTAGTTAGTAGAAAATTTATAATAAGTGGAGATGTGCAGTTTGTTAAAAATGAGGCATGGGATGGAAGTATAGAAAAAATTATTATTATAACAAAAACTATTCCTCAAGATGATATGGTAGATAAAATGTTATCACCACAATGTATTTCGCATACAATACCTCCTTCCACTCCTGGACATGCACCTCAAGTCATTACACAATCTACACCTCCATCCACAGCTAGGAGTTCATCATTTTAGACAACTTCACCTATACAACGGACTCCACAATGAACACTAGTAGCAACACCTTCAATAAGAATTCTTGGATATAGTACATCTAATTTAGAAAATTCCAAATCATCATCATATTCAACTTTATAAAATATATTGCATCAAAAAACAAGGAGTCTTAGTGAGTTATATGATGATACACCTAATTCTTTTTTAATTTTTGCATTATGCTTTCAAGCTACTAATCTAATCTCTTTTGAAGAATCTATAAATGATGAAATTTGGACTCAAGCCATGGATGAAAAAATAGATGCCAAAGAAAAGAATCATACATGGGAGTTGGTAGATCCTCCTAAAGGGAAGGATGTGATAGGTGTGAAATGGGTCTACAAGACCAAGTATAGTGTAGATGGAAAAGTGCAAACACACAAGGCAAGATTAATTGCAAAAGGGTTTAGACAACAGCCTATAGTAGATTATAATGAAACATTTGCTCTAGTACCCCATTTGGACATAGTAGGAAATGTGTTTGCCATTATAGCCCAAAACAAATGGCCCATATATTAGACGGATGTGAAATAAGCATTTCTAAATGGCTTTCTAAAAGAGGAAGTGTATGTGAATGAACCAGAAGGATATAATATTGTGAGCCATGAAGGAAGGTGTCAAAGTTGAGAAAAACACTCTATGGACTTATGCAAGCTCCTAAAGCATGGTACAACAAGATTGATTCCTATCTATTTCAAAATAGCTTTAGTAGGTGCAAAAATGAACCTACTTTTTACATCAAAATCAATGACCAAGTAAAATTCTAATTGTATGTTTATGTGTAGATGATTTAATTATTACTAGAGGTTTGTTCATAGATATATTTAAAGCAACCATGAAGAAAGAATTTGAGATGACTGACCTAGGTCTCATTAAGTATTTTTTGAGCATTTAAGTTCAACAATCAGAAGCTAGAATATTTATCTCACAAACAAAGTATGCAAATGACATTTTAAAAATATTTAACATGATAAATTGCATGCCAGCCCCAATACCAGTTATAACAGGACTGAAATTAAGCAAAGAAGACAACAGAGCAATTGTTGATCCAACTTTGTAAAAAAACTTAGTTGGTAGTCTTATGTATTTAATAGCCATAATGCCTGATATTATTTATGGTGTGAGTCTCATCTCAAGGTTCATGTAGTCTCCCATAGACTCACATTGGCAGGTTCGAAAAAAAAAAATTGAGGTATATATGTGAAACTAAAAGTTATGGAATGTTGTATATAACATCTGATGAGTTCAAACTCATAGGTTACACATTTAATGACTGCTAGAAATATAAATGACAGAAAAAGTACATATGACTATGTTTCTCACCCTGGAATAGAGGTAATTTCATGGGCATCAAAGAAAGAGCCCATTGTCACTCCTCCTTCTGCAAAATCTGAATATGTGGCAGCAACAAGAGCAACATGTCAAACTGTGTGGATGAGAAGAATATTGAAGGACTTGATCCTTAATCAGTAAGATGCTACAAATATTTATTGTGACAACAACTCTGCTATAACATTGTCTAAAAATCATGTCTTTCACAAAAGAAGCAAACACATAGACACATGATATCATATCATCAGGGAGCTAGTTATTAACAAAGAGATATGTCTAGAGTTTTGTAGATCTCAATATAAATTTGGTAATATCTTTAGAGAGCACGTAGGAAAAGAATCATTTGAGTATTTGAGAAGTTGTTTGGTCATTTATGATCAAGGCTATATAAGCAACAGAGATGTTTAAACTCAGCTCTGAATTATAAAGATACAGAAAGTTGAAATGAAGCGGGAGTGTTAGAAAATATAATTAATTTCTCCTGAATAAATTAGTTTTTTTCTTTTTCTAAACAACTATTTGCATGTTCATAGCTCTCCGTAAGTATTTATAGTTTCTTTTAATAGTTTGCATGTATTGCATTTTGGAAAAATCCTCTCTAAAACAATGGCTCTTGTATTGATTTAATAATGTAAAAAAAAGAGGACTATCTAATTATTGAAAGAACGAATGCACAGCAGGGCAGTTTTTCTTGGATTTGATTCTCCGCAGTATTTTTCTTTGTGTAATTTGTTCTATTTCCAGATCTCCATTAGAGTATATCAGTCTTCTATCATTCTCTTTTTCTTCAATCCTCTCGTTGCACACCATTATGTGAATGTTGCATGTTGATTTACAAAATAATAGAATGTTCGGCTTTATCTAATGCATTTATGATTTGGATTGAGGTCGGAAGCCTCCTTGGTTTGAGTCTAAGATAGGTATGTAACTGGAAATGACATATTCCTTTGCCTAGGAAACCTTTGCCTTGACTTTTCTTTCAGCCCAGCCTATGATACATTCATGCTTGGAGTTGGGAGTCTCAAGCTTGTGGGTGCCTAGAGCGTAAGCTTGATGATGGTAGTTGGTTGGTCGGTGAGCTCTCTTTCGTATGGCCAATGAACAACTTGGAACAGAAGGAGAACTCCGTGGAAGGACGAACCATGCTGACGTAAATGCTTTAGATCATGCTTAATGCTTAGGACTGTAGAAAACAACTGATTACACCACCTTTTGATTGTAAATGTAGCCTAGATTGTTTTCATTGTGCTGGGAAAACAAACTGTCAATGTGAATGACTCAGCTTGATGAACAAACCTGCATGTGTCTATAAGAATTCTACTTTGAACTTAGTGAAATCAACGACATTTAATCATGCTTATGATCCTTGTGGAAACGATGCTTTATGATTGAAGAATGAATGCATCTCTTAGTCTAAAGTGGCTGGTTGATTGTCTCAATAGATGTAACATTGAATTCTCTATTGCACCTTGTCTTAATGGTTTAAACATAGAAAGCTAATGCAATAACTTAAGTGGGTAACCGAATCAAGCATTGAGGATATAGCTAATCGCATGTTATTTAGGAAGGTAAAGAGACCACTGTTAAATAGAATTGCAACTCTGAGTTAGCCGTGTTGTTGTGGTAAGAATATTTGAGCCTTGTCTGCTGGTGTGTTATTCATGTGAAACCTAGTTTATATATTATAACTCAACCATGGACAACTAGTCGATATCCTTCTATTCTAATTTTGATACAACTTAAGGTAATTAGTTTAATGCATATAAACTTAACATATTTGTGGAAGCATTATCTTGATGGAATAAGAAGTTTTAGGCTCGTTGATTAACAGTAAAATTTTCAACATGCTCGCTACTAGTTTGAGACCTCTCGAGTAAACTCTCTTATGGCATTTTGTCTTAATAAATAAAGATTAGACAACTAATGGAGCCGCCTAATGGAATGACTCGACTATGTATTTGAAACATAGATAACGGTTGGGCTATTTAGTCCCTTTCAGATAGTTGTTCCTCAATGAAATTGCTATTTTGATTATAAGTCCGCCTACTGTGTTAAACTATGGAGCAAATCCTTGTAGATTAACTTCCTCCATAGACGTTTAGACCATGTTCTTACCTTGGTAAATTCATCCTTATCTTTTTTATATTCTTCCGTGTACATTTTTGCATCTGACCTTCCTCGGGCGCTTTTCCTCATGCAAACTAGAGCTTGAGGTCTTCTGGCGTAATAATAAAATTCAGCCTGGGTGAATTCGATTTAGTCTTGATCGATTAAACTTTGACTTAGGTCTGGGCATTCTGTTAAGACAATTATTTTATAGGAAGGATTCTGTAGCATTTCCCACGCCTCAGATTGACCTTAATTTTCATCAATTGAGATATGCCGTCTAAGATCTTCCAATCTTGCACGCTGGTTATGGGTCGTGAGCCAGTTTTAATTGCCTTGCCTCTTAAACAGGCAGCCTCGATTGAGATCCTTCACCTAGTTCAAGCTCCCTTGGCTGCCTTGATTACTCAACCTAAACCAATTTGATTATTGAATTAGGGACTAATGTCTAAGTCTAGTCTAGAGTAGCCTCTACTCCGTTTGAATCTCACCCTTTAATGTGCCCTGGTGTCACCCTTTGCAGATGTAGAACCTTTATTAATCAGTCAGGCTTTCTTTTGCCTAGCCCAGACCTCTTATTAGCTCCGTGTTCAGCATTGGTCTACTTCCAAGGCCTCTCGAACTTATTGGATTGTTCAGTCAACTCTCCTTGACCTTGCAAATACATTGTTTTATGCATTAATTTTTTCCACTTAGTTCTTACTTTCCCGTTTGTGCTAGTTTGACCACAGGTATTTTTAGAAAAGGGCTTAGTCACTTCCACGACTTTTTTCATCTTAGCATTCTCATCTCAGATTGACGAATATATTTCAATTTCCATTCGATTGTTAGGTGTTCCATTGACCTTGCTCGAAACCTGGATATTCCCTAAATTAGTTTTGTTGACTCAAAAAAAAGTTATGTAGTGTTTTACTCACATCTTTCAAGATTTTGCAAAGTGTGGTTGATTAGTCATGGCTCACCATTCTGGGCTTGACATTTTGGTATCAGATCCCAAGTTTTTATATCGAGAGTTTTGCATATTTGGTTTTGCACTGTGGCTTTCTAGTTTTCGATTGAAGATTTGATGTTTTCCCTATTGATGTGTAGGATGAGGCAAAGATAATGATGACGCCTAGATAACATAGGAGGGCATGAGACTCCCATTTAGTGAGGGCTTGCTGATATAGAGCTCCAACTTTTGTTGGCCATGTAGCCAATGAGAGATGTTTTACAAGAAATATTGCTGACAATTACGTGAGGTAGGGAGACATTCCCCACAACCCTCCTAAAGTGAACATAGGTCATTTGAGGGTGAGAGACAAAGGTCTCTTATCATCATTCATCGTAAATCAAAGAGTGGAGGAGAGAGAGATATCTCACATCCCTTCTCATTAGCATTTAGAGGGGGATAGAAGTGAGATGCATCATTGAGGAGAGCACTGGGAGAGGTGAGACTTAAACCACCTTTTAGCCCTACACCTAAAGACCTTTTGAAGGAATTTATTAGACTCAGGTCTCCTATTTTTGATGGTACTCAGGAGGGATTTTCAGCTAAGGCTTGGTTGGCCAACATACAGGGATGTTTCACATTATATGACCATGACACCAATGGGAAGGCCTATTTGGGGACCCACCTTATTTAAGATGCAACTATGATGTGTTGGGCACGAAAGGAGTAGAAGATCCATTTGACACTGACTTCCCTCAATTTTTTGAGGAGAATTTTAGAGCATGCTACCTATCCCTTCAATCTATTCTAAAGAAGGTGGATGAGTTCCATCATTTTTGATAGGGGAATGGTAAAGTGGCATAGTATGAGTGTCATTTTATGGATTTGATAAGATATGTACATTGTTCCAATAATGAGAGCATACAAGTAAATAGGTTCATTAGACACATAAATTTTGATTTGGCTAGTGTAGTACACATCATAGCTCCTTCAACCTTGAGCATTGTAGTCGAGAATGCCTACTTGCCAAAGAGTCTCAAGGAAAGACTCAAGAAGCCCTAGAGAGGTTTCAAGTTAGGTTATAATCTCAATATGACTCTAGGTCATAGGGTACACAAACTACGCCTAGGGGAGGTTTGATTCCACACCAGTTCAGTTCCAGACCATAGCAATAGTAGTAACAACAAAAATAGTAGGAGAGTGGCCATTTTGGCTCTAACTGAAACAAGGACCAACATGAGAAGGTATGCTAGGGAAGGACTGAGGATAGACTTCAGGACCGTCAGCAAACTAGTCCTAGAAAAAATTAACAATTAGTGTTAACAACACCATCTAATATCAACATCATTAGTTAGTGTGTGATCAGTTGGAGCCCCTTCAAGGTAGGTCCAACATAGAGGTGTATGTTATACATGTGGGTCCCCTAATCACTATGAACATGAGTGCCCTCTAGGACCATTGTTGTCTAATAGGAAGAAGACTCATATGTAAGACAAAATAGTAGGTGATGTGGGTTAGGGCCACAAGATCTATGTAATGGTGGATGACCACCAAGCCAAGCACCAGACAATGGTTGTTGAAACCATAGGGATGATTGATGAAGTTTCTATGATAGTTTTATTTCACATAGGAATTTTAGACTACTTTATTTCCCTTTTCATTGTGGACTATTGTAGGCTGGTGACTTTTATGTAGTTAGAGAGTTGGGAAGTGAAATGGGCTATGGGTGCCAAAATATTTAGTAATTCCTTAGAAATTAATTACAATTTAGACATTGGTGTATTTCCCACAATGGTGCACTACAAATTTACCCTTAGACATCTATGAGGTTGTCTTGGGGATGGATTGGTTGATGGATCATAAATCTAAGTTGGATTGTCATGACAAAGATATTGAGTGTGTGGATGACCTTGGGACCCCTATGGTGATATCAGGGGTCAAGAGACCCATCTCACTTTGCATGATTTAGGGTATGTACCTCAAGTGTAGTATACAGAAGGATTTTTAATTGTTTGCTATCATGGTTAGTGATAAATTAGAGGATTAAGAAAAGACTTCATTGGAAAACAATTCTATTTTTTACGACTTTCTTGATGTGTTTCTATAGGAGTTGCCAAGGATCCCCCCTCCTATAAAGTTTTACTTTTAGATTAAACTTCTTCAAGGGACCGAGCCCATCTCAAAGACACCTTATCAGATGACCACACCAAAGTTGTGTCAACTCAAGATGAAAATTGAGAAATTATTAGAGAAAGGCCTTATTCATCCTAGTGTGTCCCCATGGGGAGCACCATGTAAATAAAAAAGGTTAGATCCCTTCACTTGTGCATGTATTACCACTAGTTAAACAAGGTAAAGATCAAGAATCATTATCCCTTGCCCATAATTGATGATTTATTTGACCAAATTCATGAAGCCAAGGTGTTATCCAATATACATTTGAAGTCTAGATAACATTACTTGTAGATGTCAGAGGCATATATCCATAGGATTGTATCTAGAATATAGTATGGGCATTATGATTTTACAATTGTATTGTTTGGTTTGAATAAAGCCCCAATAGTGTTTGTGAGCCTCACTAATGGATTGTTTCTCACGTTATTGGACCATTTTATGTTAATATTCCTTGATGATATCTTGATTTATTAATGAAATGAGGAGGAGCATGTGGACCATTTGAGGCAAGTCATTTAGGACTTGAGGGAGAACCAGTTGTTAAGAAACATGGAGAAGTATGCGTTTGCACAATTTCAAGTAAAATACCATAGCCACATCATTTCAAGGGAAGGTATTTTAGCATACCCCTCTAAGTTTCATGCTATTATGGAATGGTCGACACCCACAAATGTTATAGAGATTCATAGTTATATGGGCTTTGGAGGGTATTATAAATGCATTATGGATAACTTTTCTCAAGTTTTAAACCCATTTACCTCATTGTAGAGGAAGGGAAAGAAGTTCATTTGGTCAGAGGAGTGTGATAAATACTTTAATCTATTAAAATAATGACTCACTAGTGTACCTAACTTGGTTTTACCTAATTCTATAAAGGATTTATTCATTTGCATTGATGCAACAAAGGTAGGGTTGGGAGCTATAACATGTAGGAGGGAAGAGTCATAGCATACAAATCTAGGGAACTCAAGGACTACCAATTAAAATACCCCACACATGATCTAGAGTTTGAATCTATCATTAATGCCTATCTGATATGGATACACTTCTTACTTGGTTGACAAATTGTTTTAAAGATAGACCACTTGAGTTTGCAACATTTATTTAATTACCCCAACCTCAATACTCATCAAAGGCATTAGATAGAATTGTTTTGTGAGTATGACTAATTGTTTTTACTTTAAGGGAAAGGAAAATATGGTTGTTTATGCCTTGATTAGAAGGTGTCATGAGTTATCTAGTTTGAGCTTACACTTAGACTTTCAAGTATAGATTTTACTGAAGCTTCCTAATGATAGTGTATAATAGGAAGTGAGGCAACTATTAGATTCTAATTTCAATCCAAAAGGTATATTTAAATGTTATTCTCTTGTATTAGATGGTATTTTATGCCATGGAGGGCATATCTATGTTCTTACAACAAATGCCCTAAGTGAGCTAATCTTGTCTGAGCCACATAGATATCTTTACCAAGCATAGCCTAGGGTAAAGAAGATGCATGCAAAGTTGAGGTAGTTGTACCATTAGGGTGATTTAAGGCATGACATTTTTTATTTTATTTCTCAATACTTGGAGTGTTAGAGGGTCAATTATGAACATCATCATGTATAAAGATTTTTATACCCTTATGGGAGCCCATATCGTAAATTTGATACAATATACATGGAATTCATTATAGGTTTTCCTACCTCATCATATCAACATGATCCAATCATGGTTACCATGGACAAATTGAAAAATGTATCCGACTTATCTCCCATGAAGACCACCTGTAATGCCACTTTAGTGGCAAGAGTATTCTTAGATCATGTTGTTTAACTATATGAGATTCCCCATAAGATAATCTTTAATAGGGTCCCAATCTACACTTCACATTTATAGACATCCTCACAGAAGGCTTTGGGGATGCATCTCAAATATATTACCTCATACCACTCTTAGATAAATGGAGAGACCGAGATAGTCAATCATGTTCTTAAGGACATGATTCACATGTATGATATGGATCAACAATTCCATTGGGAGTATTGCTTGTATCTAGTTAAGTTTGCCTACAACAATATCTATCATAGTCCTATCAAGGTGGCACCATTTTAGGCATTGTATGGTAGAGCTTGTATAACCCCATTGATTGGAGACCGTTTGGAGGATAGGGTCATGATATATCCTTTTACATTAGAGGACATTAAGTGATAGGTATTTAAGATTTGATATCAGCTTGATATTTCTAGGGATTGATAAAATAATTATGTTAATGCAAAGAGGACTGATCAACATTTCAGTGTTGGGGACAAGGTGTTCCTAAGAGTAAGTCCCAATAAGAGCCCTATCTATTATGTAAAAGGTTCAAAGTTAGCACCTAATTTTTTTGGGCCATTGAATATCTTGGATATCATTGGACCCATATCATATCTACTAACATTTCCACCTAGCCTATCTCATGTTCACAATATGTTTTATGTTTTAGTGTTGCATCAGTATGTTCCTAGCATTACCCATGTAGTGGACTAGATGGCCTTGTAGGTTAAGGCTGATGGAGGCTTAGTATTATATTCCATGAGGATTATAGTATGAGGATGTTGGCCCTTTGAGGTAGAGACTTGGATCAAGTAAAAGTTGAGTAGGACAAATATGATGTATTTGTAGATAACTGGGAAGATGCAACACCTTTGACGGTTCAACACCCTCACCTCTTTTAGTGAGTTTCAGGAGGAAGTATTCATAAGGGATGGAGATGTAAGACCCATATTTTTATATTTCTCATCTTGACATTCTCTATCTTTGACATTTCCACTATTTTTACTTGATTTTAGATTATGTTCTTAAATCATGTCAAACTAAGATGTGCAAGAAATTTAATAATATTTTTCTAGACTTGAGACCATGAAAATACCTATTATCATTTATGTTAAAATTTTGTTTTCGAAAGTAGGTATGCTTACTTTTCCTTATGCATGGTGTAATCAATAATGGATCTATTTGTGATTTTAGACATGTGATTAAATGATGTTTGTACCATTACTTATATGCTTACAAATTAACAATATTATGTGGATTTGATTATGAGATTGCTCTTGTCTACTCTTCCTTATGTAAGGTGATGTTAGAAATGTGATTAAATAATGATTTTATCAATACTTATCTGTGAATTAATTAATAATGTTATGTGAGCTTGATTATTATAATGCTCTTGCTTCATGATTGATGTCATATTTCTATTGGTTTAAGTGCTCTTACTTGCTTTATTCTATAGCTTTGGTTATTATAATAGATAATTTGATGAGTGTGAGGAGTGTACATGAACATGACAAAGGCCAAGAAAGGAAGACACTACACCAAATATAAAAGTATCACTTAATCCTTGCCTTTGACTATGAACCCTTCCTCGAGCCTTTGAGCCTTTTTAGTTATGGGATGCCTTATTGGCTATTTGTCCTTTTTGTTTTATCCATAGCATGTAATTATACAACCAACTTTTTTGATCTGATTGGTGAAAAAGTACTTTGTACCTTGTCTTTAGACATCATTGTTGATGTGGACCATAATGGCTAAGATGTAGTTGGAAGTGGTTGTTAGCGTTCCCATAGGATATCCTAAATTAAGAATCAATGAGGGGAGATAGATCCTATTGCAAATGCATAAGCACTGAGTCTATAGAACCACCTACACTAGCGGACTTTTTTTCTTTGATTATGACATGGTTTGGTGCATAGAGTAGTAGGGAGAGTTGAATCATGTCTTTAATTAGGAGGGAAGCTCGATTATTTATGATGTTTTGATATATGTTGGAGGTAGTTAGAAGGCATAAATAAGAAAGTGAGTTGTGCATATAAGAGCTAATGGATTGGGTTGAGGCCCTAGAAAGTAATGGAATAGAACCCAACACATTGTGGAGTCTAGGTGAGCTTCTAAATTCTTTTACATTTTATTTTTCTTTCTTGGAATGAAATCACTTTTTTTTTTTTCTTGTTCAAAATCAATAATTTATTTATTGAATTCTTGCGTAGCTTAGTTCACTTGGTTAATTTCAATGTATCTTGTCTTGCCATGGTGGGGCATTGACCTCTAAGATGATCTCGATTGTGAAAGATTATATTTACTATTTAAGTTTTGAAAATTTATCTATTTATAAATGATTTATACTATTGTGTTATAGTTTTATTCTTTTGAACAATACTTCTTGGTGTTTTATTGTTAGGCCTTCCACATTAGGCATAGTGGTAGAGGGTTTAACCCTCCCTTGGAGGTCTTGCAAGGAGATTATCAACCCCTCCTAATTTGGGTGTGGTGGAAAACTACTTGACCCTCCCAAGGCATACTAGTGGAAACATAAGAGTGAGGCATCCTATGTTTGTGTAACCAAATGGCACACCTTGTCCATTATGTTAATGTTGCCTATTGAATTCTAGAATTACATAATGTTTTGCTTGATTTAAATGTATTTATGATTTGGATTGAGGTTGGAAGCCTCCTTGGTTTGCATCTAAGTTACATCTGTAACTAGAAATAAAATGTTCCTTTACCTAGGAAATCTTTTCCTTTATTTTAGCCTCGCCCATTATATCTTCATTATTAGAGTTTGAAGTCTCAAGCTTGGGGGTGCCTAGTGTGTGAGATCAAAGATGACAGTTGGTTCAGTACTAATCTATCTTTAGGAAGGACAATGAATAGTTTGGAATTCACATAGAACTTGGTCAAAGGAGGAACCATATTACTTTAAATGTTTTAGATCATGTTTAATGGTTAAGAATTTAGAAACAACTGATTACACCTCCTTATGATTGTATATGTAGTCAGATTGTTTTTATTGTATTGTGTGTGTGTGTGTGTGTGTGTGTGTGTGTGTGTGTGTGTGTGTGTGTGTGTGTGTGTGTGTGTGTGTGTGTGTGTGTGTGTGTGTGTGTGTGTGTGTGTGTGTGTGTATCTACACAAACACTCACACATATACATACATACATACATACATATATGATGTGTGTGTGTGTGTGTGTGTGTGTGTGTATAGTTCTTATGAATGACTTAGCTTGATTAACAATTTCGCATGTGTCAATAAGAGTTTTGATTCGAATGTAGTGAAATTAGTGATATGTAATAATGTTTATGATCCTTGTATAAACAATGATTTATGATTTAAGAATGAATACATCTTTTGGTCGAAATTATTTGATTCTTGTATCAATAGCTATAACATTAAACTCTCTATTTCACCTTGTCTTAGTGTATTAAAATTAGAAAGCTAATGTAAGAACATAAGTGGGTAACTAAATAATGCATTAAGGATATATATAATTTCATATTTGTGATGATTTTAATGATACCACTCATGAATGTATGAGTTAGGCACGTTTTTGTGGTAAAACTATTTCAACCTTGTCTATTGTCGTGTTATTGTAAAATCTAGTTAATATATTATAACTCAATGATTGACAACTAGTCAATATCCTTCTATTAAAATTTTGATATAAATTAAGGTAATTATATGAATTCATATATGAGTAACATCTATAGAATCATTTTCTTGATGGAATAAGAAGTTTTAGACTCATGGTTTAACAACATAATTTTCAACATGCTCTCTTCTAGTTTGAGCCTTCTCGAATAAACTCTCTTAAGGTATTTTGTCTTAATAAATTAAGTTTAGACAACTAATCCAACCACCTAATGTAATGACTATACTATGTATTTGAGACATAGATTATAATTGAGTTGTTTAGTCCATTTTAGATATCATTATTGAATGAAATTGCTTGTTTGATTATATCTCTACATACTATATTAAAATATGGAACAAATCTTTGTAGATTAACTTCTTCCATAGACATTTAGACCATATTATTACCTTTAAAAATTCATCCTTATATTTTCTATATTTTCTGTGTACATGTTTAATGCTGGCCTTCCTATGGAGCTTTTCTTCATGTAAACAAGAGCTCTATTCCTTTAGGCATAATATTAAAATTTAGCCTGGTTCAATTTGATATAGTCTTGATTGATTAAGCTTTGAATTAGGTTTGGGCATTATTATTTAAGACCATTATTTTATAGGAAGTATGTTGTAGTGTTTCCCTTACCTTAGATTGACCTTGATTTTCATCAATTGAGCTATGTCATCCAAGACATTTAACTCTTGGATGCTAGTTATGGGTTATGAGCCAATTTTGATTTCCTTACCTCTTGAACAGGCAACCATGGTTGAGCTCCTTCACCTAGTGCAAGCTCCCTTGGATTCGTTGATTACTCAACCTAAACCAATTTGAGTAATATTTTAGGTACTAACATCTAAGTTTAGTCTAAATTAGCCTTTACTCCATTTTAAACTTACCCTTTAATGTGCCTCAATGTCACTGTATGCATAACTAGTCCCTTTATTAATCTATCAGGGTTTATTTTTACCTAGCCTAGACCTCTTGTTAGCTATGTGACTAGCCTTGTCCTACTTGAAAGGCATCTAAACCTTATTTTATAGTTATAAATTTTCTAATTTCTTAGTCAACTCTCCTTGACCTTGAAAATATATTATTTTATGCATTAATATTTTCCATTTAGCTCCTACCTTGCCATTTATGCTAGGTTGACCATGTGTCTTTTCGAAAAAAGGCTTAGGCCTTGCTATAATTTATTTCATCTTTGAATTATAACCTTAGATTAATGAATATATTTAAATTAGCACCTAATTATTAGTTGTGTTTATAACCCTACTTAAAATTTGGACATTCCCTAAATTATTTTTGTTGACTAAAAAAAATGTTATGTAGTGTTTTACTCATACCTTCCAAGATTTTACTATGTTCGGTTGAATAGTCATGGCTTGCCATTGTGGGAATGACACTACCAGTTTAAGTTCTAATAGATTTTATAGATATCTTTGGGTATGTGGTTTATAGCCTTCCTATGTGGAGTACAATAATGATGCAACAAGTCATACATAACTTTTTTATAGAGGATTGCATGGGAGGAAGGTTTAAATAATTTTAGTTTAATTAAGTATATCAAACCATTGCAATAAGATAACCATTTTTTTGTTTCATTCATTTTCTATATCAATGATCTAAGCACATTTCTTAGCATGATAAATGAGTTTTTGAAAAAGGGGTACATTTATTGTATTGATTTATAACTCTTGCAAATGATGAGAGAATTACTTGTGGTTATATTGAATTTTCACATCTAGGAGAGACTTTCAGTTGAATTCTAGTCCCAATGGCTAGAAATGAATTTAGAATTTACACAAGGAACATTTTATAACATTGTGAGATTTATAACGTATAAGTAACTGAATCATTGATCAGTAGATGGCCTTTAAAAAAGATAATGTACATTGAAGGTAGATTAATCAATTTATTATACATTACACAAAAGAAGAAAGAAATTGGAAATGTTTTGGGAAGTAGTGGATACTAAATTCATTCATTGCATGAAATTTTTAGAGTAGAGTCATACAAAAAAATTAACTCATTCCTACAACTATTCTAAACAAAAATAATTAGAGCCAAACACTTCACTCAACCATGTAGAATTTGATGCAAGAATATATAGTGAGATTAAAAAGGTATATGCTAAGAAATGTTGTGCCAAATGATGTCTTCAGTTAATATTATCATTTGGGATGCTAAAATTTACAAGGATAAAATTTATTAATTCAACCATAATGAATAGGAGGAAACATGTCTTGCATGCCCTTTCTATCAGTTTGTTTAAAGAAATAAATACCATTTATTTTCAAGGTACCAAGATCTATTTGGAATCTTGGTTTAAAATCTATGGATTAAAGAGAAGTATATTTTTTGAAATTCAAAATTGTCACAAAAACGGTGAACTAATTTCACTCCATACAAGGCACTTTTGATAAAATCAACAAAAGAAGTCAATGGCACCTAAAGATTTGTTATACCAATTAGTGGATGATTTTATATTTGTTTCTCCAATAAATACATTTCAGGTAGATTTAGATCATGCACTAGGAAATGTTCAACATCTTTGGGGATATTCCACTCAAGAATTTATGAGGTTGACACATAAATTCACAACTAGAAGATATGAAATATGAGCCTAACTAAAATTTAATAGCATGTGGAGAACAAATTTTCATGATGTGACCATTATCAATTTTGACAACCTTACTAAGTGCAAAATGTGTATCTTGTTGACTCAATAATAATGTTATAGGTCCTTATCTATAGAGTAGTTGAAATGCATCGATTGATAAATTATGATGCCCTTAAATTAAATAATTTATACAAGACAAATGTATTACACAAACAAATGAATATCTGAGTAGTAACTTGAAGAATGCCTCAATTCCATTCATGACAAGGTTAAATAAAAATAAATTGTGCTAAGGACAATGATATAAATAAAAGCAATTACCGATAAAATAGTAGAGTTGTCAATGGCAGGGATTATCAAACATGTTCATGGTAAATGTGGAAATGGATATTTTTCTTATTATATGTTCTTAGAGGGTCTAATTTTACTATCACATCATTAAATAGTTACTTTAAGGATGTGGAAGAAACAATTCATGATACTTATGGATATTTAATATATAAACCTAGATTTTCAAAATATTAATTGTGTGATGCACCTTTGTTTAATAACTACTACCATAAATGCAATAAATACATAGATGATGTTGTTTCCAAAATCAGCTTAGCTCATTTTTGGGAACAACCCCCTACGAAACTTATCCGTTTCGTCTTTCGTGTCTCTAAGTTTGTTTTCGAGGTGGGTTTTTCTCGTTCTCATCTTGGTCTACCTGAACCTTCTAAAATTCATGAAAAACATCTTCCTAAAAAGTGAAGGCCGTTACGGTCTCGAAATGTTCTGGGAACCAAGTCCCCTCTTTAGACTACCTCTTCCAGAGTTAGTCTTTTCTTCCATTTCGTGTAAGAGCAGCAAATTTTGCCGCCTCTACATTTTCCTTGTTTTTGTGCAAGGGCAAAAAAATTTGCCGCCTTTGCACTTTTTCCCTGCAAGGGTGGAAAATTTTGCCACCCCTACACTCTGACATGCAAGGGCGGCAAATTTTGCCACCCCTGCACTCGGATTAAATGGAACATGCAAGGGCAGCAAATTTTGCTACCCCTGCATGTCTCAATAACCGTGCACAGCGTTTATTGCTGCATGTGGAGGGTTGTTGGGGTGGGTTTTTCACCCCATATAAACTGATTTGAGCATATTTCTTCTCATTGCTTCTTCCTCTCCTCCTACCTCTTGGGTCTGAGTGACCCAGTTGACGAGTCGAAGTGTGTTTTGGCAGATTCAACCTCATGGCATGCACGGTTTCTTAGGTAGGTCTCATTTTTAGCATTTGTTTTATTTTATTTTCTTGTTTTTGCTTAGTGTTAGTTGTTTTTGTTATTGTTTTTGTTTTATTTTTTAATCTTTCTCTCCTATTGCCTACGTGCTTCCTCTCCACCTTGCCGCAGGCGTTATTTTTCCCTCACCCACGGGTTTCTCCCAGAAACTCATGCGAGTGGCATTTTTAGCCACCTATGCTTTGGCCTCCAAATCCAACATGCATAGGGGGCAAATTTTGCCGCCTACGCATTTTGGCCCTTTAGGCCACATCGGCGGCAAATTTTGCCGCCAATGCAACCCAAAGTGCAGGAGCGGCAAAAAATGCCGCCCCTACACATTTTTTCTCCCCATCCGCAAGGGATGCGATTTTTGCTGCTTGTGCAGGTAATTTCTGCAAGGGCGGAAAATTTCACCACCCTCACCTATTTTTAAACTCTTTGCAGGGGTGGCGATTTTCACTGCCTATACATATTTTCTTTCAAATTTTTCCAATTCCATGGGAATTTTCTGCCTGTCCCTTTCTTTCCCTTTTTTCCTCATTTTTCGCTCCTTCTTCTGACCCTACCTATTTAAGTGACCTCCGTGGTCATGATCACCTAGAATGTGTTTTCCCCATTCACCCTCTCTACCCTAATTGATGTGATCATGAATGCAGTTCAATCAGTGAACTCTTGCACATCTGTTCCCATCCGATCAAGATCATTCCCAATGATGGAAGCGTCTCCCAGGAAGGCAAAAACTATGAAATATAAGTATCAGGGCGTCTTCCCCCTCACTTTTGTCACCTCCAATGTCGATGACATTCAAGACACCAAGATTTGCCACGTGGACATGGCTGAATTCCTAACCTGCACAAAAGTGACGAACCCCAACACTAGGATGAAAAGGATTGTCGATAGCAACATCCACCTAGTGGCCACCTTTCTGATAGCAGCGCATCATTCTGAATTTGTCTTCTAATGTGCTCACTTCTACAATAAAGAGACTAGGTCGGTCTCAGATGCCAGTGGCAACATGGTGATTCGGTTGAACCTCGAATTCATCGATAAAGTTTTTATGTACCCTCTAGCCACTGAAGTAACCCAGATTGACTTCGTGTACGCATAGAAAGAATATGATAAAGACCCTGAAACGCTGAAGAAAGTTATGAACTATAACTGGTTGAAGTCCCCCAAGACAAGCTTATCAAGATGGCCATGAAACGTTTCGAGGAGCGATTTCGTCGAAGAAGTTGGTGATTTGATCACCCTTCTTAGCAGATTACGAGGCCTCCTGTCTTCTTCACAGTTCCATGAATGGATGTATCCATTCATCAAGATCATCCTCCAGAGAAAACAAGCCATCTTTTGGGGAGAGTAGATCAACAACGCCCTCCATGAGCAGCTGACCAAGGTGCAGACCTCTCATAAGTTCTACATGACTTCATACCTTGTGTATATAGCTATCACGATGTAGACTTTTCTAGGCTTGACCACAGAGGGGGATAGAAAGACGACCCCAGTCTACTCATACTACCCTCAACTGACTCTGCAAGGATCATCCTGTCACTTCAAGAGGGTAAATGATGCCTTTTTTGCTACTTTTTTATGTCTCTTCGACCCATAACTTGAGCAGAAGAGAATATCAGACGAGGCCTGGTTAGTGATCAATGATTATGGCTGCATGTTCCTTCAATTCCCCACATTCTACTATCTTCAGGTTGGATTTTACCAAGGCTACCCCTACATGCTTCCCAGGTTCCCTTCAGATAAGCTAGTGCTAATAGAACTTTGCCGACAACTGATTGTCGTGCATACCAGATAGATGGAACTTAAGAGACCAGGTTTCAAGTTTTTAATTGAGATTGGTAGGTATTCTATTGCAACATCAGCCAAAGCTAAGGTCATGGAAACCAAAATGTAGATGGTCACTCTAAGACCATTCAAGAGACGAGAAAAATTTGACTATAGGGGAGTTAAGGACAAGATCAGAAGGAAAACTCAGTTCCATGAACCTATGATTGAGGATATCTAGATAGACCTGAGGATGGCTGAGGAGATTAAAAAAATGGACTATTGTAGGCTGACCCTAGAGCAAATTGAATACCTAGGGCTTGCAGAGCTCCCCTCCAATCTGGTTGATGATGGAAACATCATTAATAAAAGGTATGTGGTAGAGAAGGTTGTTGGTTCCCCTCTTCCTCCAATTTAGTGGTCTCAGAAGGAGCTAACTTCTCTGAGAAAAAGATTTGAACCAATATTGGCTAACACCAATGATTGGTTAGAAACTAAAGGGATCACCCTGAAGGAATTTGTTACGGGATCAGAGGCTGAATACTAGGTAGAATTGAAGAGGAAAGTAGAGAACATAACTAGAAACAAAGGTGATGTCCCTTCTCCTTATAGGCCTCACAAGCCTGGGATCATCTTTGTATCCAAGAAATCAAAGACTGCACAAGGGCCAAAAGCGACAGCCAAAGAGATTGCAAAACAAAGCTCTTAGGCACAGGCTACCTAGCCCATGGAGATAGATGATCAGCCATCAGGGTAACCAAGCACTGGGTCTCTGCTCTCACAAGAACAAGCACAACCACTCAAGAACATCTCTCCTTCTCCTCCTCAGTCTCCCATGGTACCCTCTTCTCCTATCTCTCTGAGCAGTGTTGCCTCTTCTAGAGCCACCTCTCCTTCCAGAGTCATATTCGGTGATCCTCAAGGCACTTTTGGAGGTTCTCCTCACTCTTCTGGGTCCATCCCCAATTTATCATCTCCTTCCTTCAACTTGACAGCAATCCCTGTGCAAGAGCCTGAATTGATGGTTGATATAGTTTCACCAGTTACTCCAACTACAACCACTATTACCACTAGCAGCGTAGAAGTCGCTACCATAACACTAGCTGTGGGAACTGTTGTCACAACAGATACCTCTTCCCTCCCACCTTGGATGTCTGCTTTCATGCCAAAAAGAAAGAAGATGGCCATCTCCCCAGATGAATTTGACTTTGGCAAAATAGTGTCGGTGAAAGCAAAGGCTCCTAAGAGGCCAAGAATCCTCTCCAAATTGGTCGAAGAAAAAGGACAAAAAAATATAGAAATTGCCAAGCCTCCATAGGATGCAACCCTTGAGGGTTTTGAGATGAGCATCTATTTCATCTCTCGTGTTGAACTTGGCAAAGTTACCCTCGAAGGTGTGAAAAGTGATCTCTAGTCGGCTATGGACATCATGGTCTAGAATTTTGATCGAGAGAAGGAAATAAATGATTATTACAAGGCCAAGGTAGAGCAGCTAATGGCAGTAATAAAAAGGTTCACTCTTCCTCCTGAAGCAGCAACTCCAGAGGCCTTCTCCGTGGATGACTCAGTCATTCAAAAAGCAGAAAAGACTTATTTCAAGGAAAAAGTCCTGGAGGACTATATTGAAAAGATGCGTACTCGAGGAGTTTCTTTGCTTATAGAAGTTGCAGAAAGGACAGGAAAAATGAGGAAGGTAAAATCAGAATTAGATGACTTCATCTCCCTTATTTCTCAAGAGATCAATAGTTCAAAAAAGGATCTTAATAAATGGAAGGAGATGAAAGATCTGAAGAAAAGCACCTTAATATCTATCGGTGTCATCTCCAGCAAGGACTCCTATGTTGAGCTGAGTCGCTGGTCTTCAGGATTCAGGTACTCAAATATCTAATTGAAGATCTCAAATCTTTCAAGGAGGCTTGTGAAAAGAGTGACTTGAGCCTAATGAATAAACTAGAAGAGCTGCCATGCAACCTGACCTCTAAAGACAATCAGTTTCTTCTGGCAGAAGAAATGATTCAGAGCTTCAAAGAGATGATTCAGAGAGATTTTGAAGAAAAATCCTTCTCAATGTCTTTTGTGGACAACATTCTAGATGCTCAGTTAACTTTGAAGAATCTAAAATCCAGGTTAACTGGCCATGCTAAAGCCATCACAGCATTGAAAGATGCATTGATTAGAGCCAAAATCATCTCCAAGAACACAGTTGCGCCAGACAGCATAGGAATTCAGGCATCAATCACTATGTTCGATGAACATATGAAGAAATCTGACAGCAAGAACTGAATCTCTCCCCTTCTTTCTTCTTCTCTCCTTACACACTTCTATTTTGTGCAAAGTGCATGCAATTTTGAAATATGTAATTACATGTAAATATTTCAGAAAAATATCTCCAAGTCAAAGATGAGTTATCTTTGACCAAGATATTTTGTATATTTTATTATTTTCTAGTTTTTGAGAATTTCTCCCTATATATAGTGGAGACCTCATTTTGTAATAATCTTAGAAAAATTAATAGCAAACACTTTATTGAAATTGAAGCAACTTTTGAGACTTTGTTCTCAAATTTGTAAATCATATTTTGTTGAATGAATGAGAAGCAGGTTATTTTAGATTTTATGTTGAGATTGTCTGTCTTATTTAGGAAATAGTTCTTATGTCATTTTTCCTAGTAATATCTTATTTATCTAATTTAATAAGCAAAGTGGGTGTGTTAGTACTATCTGAGGACATTTCTGGAAGGTAGAAGATAGACTTTGTGCTGCTTTTATCTTTGAGATTCAGTTATCTTTTGTAGTTTCAGGTGAAGACTTTGTGCTTCACTTCACTCTACGGTTGTACTTGTTCCAAATCAATGAAGGAGACTACGCAAGACTTTGTGCTTACATGAGTGTTCTTGCGAACTTCATCACTTCAGGTGATTTTCTGCTCCACGTTTGATACCATTCTTGAAAGAAGAGAAAGGTTGTTAGCTGTGGACTAGGATTTCCCTCTTTTGTTCTTTATACATTACTTCTAAAAAAAGAGAAGTAGATGCTGTGATACCAGCCCATGTGTTATTTTTTTCTTAATTATATACATCTAGCCCGCGTATAAATATTTAATAGGGAACCTCCCCTTGATGAGAGGAGAGATTTACCTCATCCAGATCTGGTAAACCCACACTTCTCATAGTGTAAATCTCCCTGTGCTGTGGTTGATATACCCATTTTGTCATCAGTTAGTTGATGACAAAATATTCACCCAACAGCTTTTTGGTGACTCCGCTGGGGATTATGAACGTGCATTTTGAAGCCTCAAGCTTCAACTTGAAGTAGTTTCGGTCCCTTTTTCATTTGAAATCTGGTAACTCCATGCTATATAAGAAGCCAGAGATCTAAGGGTGTTGTTGACCTTGTGTTTGAGTTGGCCCAACAGAGTAATTTTGATCTATTTCCTCCATCAGCTTCTCTTCAACGGTCTAGGAGTTTTCCTTCTAACCTTGTTAGGTCACCAACACAAGGTAGAACTCCTTTTCCCACTGTTAATCACCACCTGCCTATAAACACTCCACCAAGGTTTGTTATCCCACCATTTAATCCTCTTATTATAATGGCTAAAGGCTCGTGGGGCAATTCCTTTGGTCCTCTTAACTTGACCGCACCCTTGCATGAACTACCTCGTAGTTCTAGAAAAAAAATTCTTAAGTTTTTTAGAGATGGAAAGGTTCATCCTGATGAGCATATTGCTTATTTCTCTATAACATGTGGTGTAATCAGTGTGGAATTTAAGGATGTAGCAGTAAGACTTTTTGTGGAGACTTTGCAAGGCGTTGCCATGGATTGGTTCTACCACCTTCAAGCTCAAACTATAACTAATTGGGATACTCTAAAGTCCAAATTCGAAGCAAGGTTTAAACCTGCTGAAGATGCACATGCTTTTTTAGCTCAACTAACTCAGATGAAAAAAGAACCCTAAGAACCCATGAGGGATTTCATAGCTAAATTCAACAAGTTAACGAACCGGATCCCAGCTGTTGCTCAGTCCACTCCAGAAAATCTTAAATGCTTTTTTATCAACTCCCAGCTTCTTGAAGTGAGTTTCTTATTGAGGTGAGCTAGCCCTATGGATCTTGCATTGGCTCAAAATTTGGCTAATGAAATTGAGGATGATCTTATCTTGGCAGGAAAGATCAAAAAAGATCCTAGTAAAATTAGAATCTCTTCATCTGCTAAAAGCTCTTCCACGGGCACTATAGACCCTATGGTGCAAAAATTGACAAATGAATTGTTAGCTTTGAAGAGACAAATAGCCCAAGGTACGTCTGCTCCCACCTATCGAGATATACCCAAGAGAACATTCCAAAATTAGCAATATCAAGGTAATGCTACCCAGAACCAATGGCAACCCAATTGCTTGCCTCCTCCAGGGAGATTGGCCATTGAAGCAGCATCTGCCAATTCAATGGTCAGTTACCTAGAGGCTGAACATGACTATTCACTCTAACCACAGTTGGACCAATAAGATAATGTTAATCTGTTCGATGAGCAGGAAGAAGAATTAGCTGGTGACTCCAATATTGGTTTCCTAGATTACCAAGATGAAGCCAGAAGTATAAGAGAAGGGTCGGATGGATCTTATGTTGTTTTCACCAGATCTCAAAATCAGTCAGCTTCATAGACTGATTAGGGAAAAATAGAGGAAGAACTGCAGCCAGCGGTTTCTATCACTAAACGAGGGACTCCATTGCCTCCACAACCAAAAGATCAGGTAACTCATAAAAAGGTAAATACTTCCAATAACCCTGTACCTTCCACTTCTATTGTTCAGACCAGTGCTACACTTACTAAACACCCAGAAGATGGGCCTTCCTCTTCCTCTGTTTTAAACTCTTTTCAATTATTTGATATAATTGATCGTGCTAGAAAGACTAAAATTCAAATGATAGAGATTGAGTACTTAAGAGCCAACCCTAAACAATTCGATAGGTTGGTAGACTACATGAAAAATAAAGTCATCCCTATAGGACAAGATTTTTTAAAGGCCACTCTCGATCTCCCTAAAAATAAATCTGCTCAAAACAATCTTGTTGTGACTCCTCTTGTCGCTCCTGGGAAAATTGAACCATTTTATGTCTCCCGGCTTATAAATGGTTATAAGCTGAGTAATTGCATCATAGACTCTGGAGCTTCAGATAACGTCATGCCCGCTAAGGTGGCATATTCCCTTGGCTTGACCTTGACCAAAACTTTTGGGAGGTGTTTCTCTATGGAAAATAAACAAGTTCCCCTCCTTGGTCAGATAAAGGATGCTCAATTTGCTTTTGTGGCTTTCCTTAAAAAAAGGATAAAAATGATGGTCCTAGTGGCTGATGTTCCAGCTTCTTATGGCATCCTGCTTGGACAGAATTTTTGTAAAGATGTTGGAGGCGAGCTAAGCATGGACCTATCAAAAGCAAGAATCCCAATTCAAGGCATCATGAAGAAGTTGCTTCCTAAAAAAGAGGCCAGGTATGTAGTTACCCGTTCTTCAGCACCTAAAGCTCAAATTTTATTTGAGTCTTCAAGCATGGGCAACTATTTCTTGTCTACAAATGGGATCCATGATGCATTTGATGAAACTCCTATGGGTGATGACTTAGATTTGAGTTCAGCTAACGCAAAGGGTAAAGTGCCAAAGCAAAATGAACACATAGAAGAACCCCTTCCTTGAAACGAAAAAGCTTTTGTGAAAAAAACAACGTCTAATGAGGTATGGACCTTAGAGTTTGATGGCAGCTACTCCTCTACTAGTTTGAGAGCCGGGGTTGTGTTGGTGTCTCCACGAGGAGAGATTACTCCTTTGTCCTACAAATTGCAGTTCAATAATACCAATAACACAACTGAGTACGAATCCCTGTTACTTGGATTATAGGCTGCCAAAGAAAAGGGCATTAGGATACTCCATGCTAAAGGAGACACTGAGTTGGTAGTCTGCCAGGTGAGGAATCTCTATCAAACAAAAAATGAAAAGTTGCGCCACTACCACAATCTAGTCTGGGACCAAATTGAAAATTTTGATGCTTTCAACATCTCTATTGTTCTAAGAGAATTCAACGATCGAGCGGATGCATTGGCTATCTCAGCTACCCTTTTAGTTCCTCATCCAGACTTTACAAGAGATAAGTACAATATTAAACTAGTCTTTTGAACAAGTGTACCTGATAACATCGATCATTGGCAAGTATTCAATAACGATGATCAAATCATCACCTTCTTGGAGCAAAAGGATAGTTTTGAACAACTACGTTTTGAAGGTAGTGAAGCAGCTCCTGAATCAATTACGAACGCAAGTGAGGATTTCCTACAACTAAAGGGGAATGAGATTCCCAAAGGCCTGGTTTCCCTAGAGAAGTTTGATAACCATGACAGGTTTATTAAGCAACAACAAACAAATTCAAACTCCTCTCTGGATTTTGATCAAATTAACTTGGGAACCAAACAAGATCCTAAAATGGTAAACATTGGGAAATGTTGCACTCCCGAGGAAAGGTTTAAGCTTGTTGATTTACTTCACCAATATATGGGTGTGCTGGCCTATTCCTATGATGATCTGAAATCACTAAGGCCTAATGATGTTCGCCATGACATTCCTCTGAAGGCAAACTCTGTACCTTATAAGCAAAAATCTAGGCAGTATAATCCAAAAATCTTAGGTACTATTTTAACTAAGATACAAAAGATGCTGGATGCCTGAATAATTTTTCCAATCCATCACTCAACATGGATTGCCAACATAGTACCCATCAAGAAGAAGAATGGCAAAATTTGAATTTGTGTGGATTTTAGGAACTTAAATTAGTTGTCTTTAAAAGATAACTACCCCCTTCCTATCATGGATCAGGTCCTGTAGATGGTAACATGTTCAGAAATGTTATCAATGCTAGATGGTTTTTTGGGGTACAATCAAGTCAAAGTTGGGAAAGAAGATCAGCACAAGACAGCGTTCACCACACCTTGGGGCACATTCACTTACCGAAGAATGCCTTTTGGTCTGATAAATGTAGGTGCCATGTTTCAAAGGGTGATGGATCTCGCTTTCAAAGATGAAATGGGAAAATTCATTATAGTATACCTGGATGATCTGACAGTGTTTTCAAAGCATCGTTCTGAGCATGTTCATCATTTGCAAAGGATACTAGAATGCTATCGCCAGAACGATATTTCTTTAAACCCAAAGAAATCTATCTTTAGAGTTACTGAGGGGAAACTTCTCAGACACATCGTGTCTTGAGAAGGTATTAAAATTGATTAAGAGAGAGTCAAGTCCATCCAGAAACTTGCTCTGCCTACCAGCAAGACCGCAGTTCACTCTTTCTTTGGAAAGGTGAATTTTCTTCAAAGGTTCATTCCTGAGTTTGCTAAGAAAACTCATCACATTGTTGACATGATGAAAGGCAATGTTGTATTTAGGTGGACCGCTGAAGGCAAATCAGCGTTCAATGAAATCAAAGAGGTGATTGCTCACGCACCAGTCTTGGTTTGTCCTGACTATACTAAAAGTTTCAAAATATATAGTTATGCTTCTGAGCATACACTATCGGCCATTTTAGTTCAACCAAATCAGGAAGGTGTAGAATCTCCTATCTCCTTCATGAGTTTCCCACTCAAGGTTCACGAGTTGAAATATTTTATCATGGAAAAAAATGCATACGCAGTGGTCAAAGCAGTCAAGCATTTCAGGTTTTATATCCTGAACTCGCACACTGAAGTTCTCGTACCTGACACAACAGTAAAATATATTTTGACTCAGAAAGAGTTTGGTACGAAGTGAGGTAATTAGATTGCCAAGACTCAGGAGTTCAATCTGGATATCAAACCTATAAAGCTTGTACGAGGAAAGGGTCTATGCCAGTTGATCGCCAACAACATTTCGAATAAAGTAGAAAATGAAGTAGAGACTGAGGATGTGTCTATAGTCCTCTTTGTTGCAACCACCGATGAGTGGTATTCAGATATTGCTCACTTTTTGACATATGGTGAATTTCCCACTCATCTTTCTTATAAAGAAAAATAGAATGTTAAATTGAAAGCGGTTGGTTATGTCCTGTGGGACAATGGTCTTTACAAGAGAAACCTGGACGGGGCATTTCTTCGTTGCGTTGATAGGGAGCAACAAGAAAGAATCTTGAAATCTTTCCATAATTTGGCCTATGGAAGGCATTTTTCTACACCAGTGATAGCTCACAAGATTTTGTGAGCAAGGTACTATTGGCCCATGCTTTTTCAGAATGCCTACAAATGGGTGCGAGGTGTGAATTGTGTCAATAGTTTGTTGGGAAGCCTAAGCTAACTGCATTACCTCTAAAGCTAGTTATAATTGAAGAACCTTCCAACAGTGGGGTATTGATTTCATTGGTGCGGTTAACCCATCTTCAAGTTTCAGGCATGATTATGTCCTCACCGCAATGGATTACTTTACCAAATTGGTGGAGGCCATCCCAACCAAGCACGCTATGTCTGTAGTAGTGTGTAATTTTCTCAAAGAAAATATCATCTCTCGGTTTGGGGTTCCGCTCAAAATTATAACAGATAATGCGGCCTATTTTTCCTCATATGAAATTACTCAATTTTTCTTTGGTTATGGGATTACCTTATCTCACACTTCAGATTATATTCCTCAGGGAAATGAACAAGCAGAATCGAGTAACAAGAACCTGGTCAGCATTATCAGGAAGTTGGTAGATGACAACCAGAGAACATGGCACAAAGCTTTGTATGATGCTTTGTTGGCCGATAGGATAACACCTAAAATGGCTATAGGTATGTCACATTTCCAACTTCTATATAGATTAAATGCAGAAATCCCCATCACCCTTGAACTACCAGCGCTCAGGCTAACTAAAGCAATCAAAGACTCAACCTTCAAAAGTTCAGTTGACAAAAAGATTATGTGTCTGACCGAGCTGAATGAACAATGAATTATGGTAGTGGACCGAATTATAAAGCATCAGAATTAGGTGAAGGCACTTTTTGATAAGAGAGCTAGAGTGTGTGAATTCCAAGTCAAAGATCAAGTCTTGTTGTGGGACAAGAGGCGGGAACCAAAAGGGATGCATGGAAAATTTGACTCCCTGTGGAGAGGCCTATTTACCATTCGACAACTCTATGGTGAGGCTAGCTTCTTGCTGCAGTACCAAGATGGAACGCCATTTGCACTACCTCATAGTGGGCAGCATCTGAAGCTATTCAATCCATGAAGCTTAGATGAGTTCGCTTGTATATATGTATAGTTTTTATGTTTTGTCTATTTTCTTTCTTTTGTTTTTAGCTTGACTCCATAGCCCAATGGCTTGGATGAAGGCACTTAGAGACTTATTTCTGCTCCCACTAATCAATTTGATCAATAGAAGTTCCCCAACAGGAGCCAACTGTTGTTTCCAAAATCAGCTTAGCTCATTTTTGGGAACAACCACCTATGAAACTTGTTTGTTTCATCTTTCATCTCTCTAAGTTTGTTTTCAAGGTGAGTTTTTCTCATTCTCGTCTTGGTCTACCTGAACCTTTTGAAATTTGTGAAACACGTCTTCCCAAAAAGTGAAGGCCATTACGGTCTCGAAATGTTTTGGGAACCAAGTCCCTTGTTCAGACTACCTCTTCCAGAGTTAGTCTTTTCTTTCCTTTCATGTAAGAGCGGCAAATTTTTCCACCTCTACATTTTCTTCGTTTTTTTTCAAGGGCAGCAAAATTTGCTGCCTCTGCACTTTTTCCCTGCAAGGGTGGCAAATTTTTCTGCCCTTGCACTCTAACATGCAAGGGCGGCAAATTTTGCTGCCCCTGCATGTCTCGGTAACCATGCACCGCATTTATTGCCATGCATGGAGGGTTGTTGGGGTGGGTTTTTCACCCCATATAAACCAATTTGAGCCTATTTCTTCTCATTGCTTCCTCCTCTCCTCCTGCCTCTTGCGTTTGAGCAACCCAGCTGACGAGTCGAAGTGCATTTTGGTGGATTCAACCTCGTGGCATACATGGTTTCTCAGGTAGGTCTCATTTTTAGCATTTGTTTTATTTTCTTTTCTTGTTCTTACTTAGTGTTATTTGTTTTTGTTATTGTTTTTATTTTATTTTTTTTAATCTTTCTCTCCTCTTGCCCGCGTGCTTCCTCTCCACCTTACCGCGGGCATTGTTTTTCCCTCACCTACGAGTTTCTCCTAGAAACTCATGCGAGCGACGTTTTTAGCTACCCATGCTTCGGCCTCTAAATCCAACATGCATAGGTGGTGAATTTTGCCGCCTATGCATTCTGGCCCTTTAGGCTGCATCGGCGGCAAATTTTGCCACCAATGCAACCCAAAGTGTAGGAGCGGTGAAAATCGCTGCCCCTGCACATTTTTTCTCCCCATCCGCAAGGGCGGCAATTTTCACCGCTCATGTAGGTAATTTCTGCAAGGGTGGCAAATTTCACCGCCCTTACCTATTTTTCAACTCTTTGCAGGGGCGGCAATTTTCACTGCCTATGCATTTTTTCTTTCAGATTTTTTTAATTCTGGGAGAATTTTCTGCCTATCCCTTTTTTTCCCTTTTTTCCTCATTTTTTGCTCCTTCTTTCGACCCGGCCTATTTAAGTGACCTCTGTGGTCATGATCACCTAGAATGCATTTTCCCCATTCGCCCTCTCTACCCTAATTATTGTGATCATGACTGCAGTTCAATCAGCAAACTCTTACACATTTGCTTCCATCTGATCGAGATCATTCCCAATGATGGAAGCGTCTCCCAAGAAGGCAAAAAAAATGAAATACAAGTATTAGGGCATCTTCCCCCTCACTCTATCACCTCAAATGTCGACGACATTTGAGACACTGAGATTGGCCACATGGACATGGCTGAATTCCTAACCTGCACAAAGGTGATGAACCCTAGCACTGGGATGAAAAAGATTGTTGATAGTAACATCCAATGCACTCACTTCTATAGCAAAGAGACCAGGTTGATCTCAGATGCCAGCGACAATATGGTGATTCGGTTGGACCCCAAATTCATCGATAAAGTTTTTATGTGCCCTCCAGCCACTGAAGTAACCAAGATTGACTTCGTGGACGCACATAAGGAATATGACAAAGACCCTGAAAGGGCAAAGAAAGTTATGAACTATAAGTGGTTGAAGCCCCCCAGGACAAGCTTATCAAGATGGCCACAAAACTTTTTGAGGACTGATTTCATCGAAGAAGTTGGTGATTTGATCACCCTTCTAAGTAGAGTACGAGGCCTCCCATCTTCTTCACATTTCCATGAATGGATGTATCCATTCATCAAGATCATCCTCCAGGGCAAACAAGCCATCTTTTAGGGAGAGCAGATCAACAATGCCCTCCATGAGCAGCTGACCAAGGTCCAGACCTCTCACAAGTTCTACATGACTTCATACCTTGTGTATATAGCTGTCGCGATGCAAACTTTTCCAGGCTTGACCACGAAGGGGGATAGAAAGACGACCCCAGTCTACTCATACTACCCTCAGCTGACTCTGTAAGGATCAACCCGTCACTTCAAGATGGTAAATGATGCCTTTTTTGTTACTTTTTTATGTCTCTTTAACCCACAACTTGAGCAGAAGAGAATATCAGATGAGACCTGGACAATGGTCAATGATTACGGCTGCATGTTCCTTCAATTCCCCACATTCTGCTATATTCGGGTCAGCTTTTACCAAGGCTACCCCTACATGCTTTCTAGGTTCACTTCAGATAAGCTAGTGCTAATGGAACTTTGCCGACAATTGATTGTCGTGCATACCAAACAAATGGAATTGAAGAGACCAGGTTTCAAGTTCTTGATCGAGATTGGTAGGTATTCTGTTGCAACATCGGCCAAAGCCAAGGTCATGGAAACTAAAATGCAGATGGTCACTCTAAGACCATTCAAGAGACGAGAAAAAATTGACTACAGGGGAGTCAAGGACAAGATCAGAAGGAAAACTCAGTTCCATGAACCAATGATTGAGGATATCTGGATAGCCTGAGGACGGCCGAGGAGATTAGAAAAATGGACTATTGCAGGCTGACCCTAGAGCAAATTGAATACCTAAGGCTTGAAGAGATCCCCTCTAATCTGGTTGATGATGGAAACATCATTAACAATAGGTATCTGGCAGAGAAGGTTGTTGGTTCCCTTTTTTTTCCAATTTAGTGGTCTCAGAAGGAGTTGACTTCTCTGAGAAAAAGATTCGAACCAATATTGGCTAACATCAATGATTGGTTAGCAGCCAAAGGGATCACCCTGAAGGAATTTGTTACGAGATCAGAGGCTGAATACCAGGCAGAATTGAAGAGGAAAGTAGCAAACATAACTAAAAACAAAGGTGATGTCCCTTCTCTTTCTAGGCCTCACAAGCCTAAGATCATCTTTGTATCCAAGAAATCAAAGACTGCACAAGGGCCAGAAGAGGCAGCCAAAGAGATTGCAGAATAAAGCTCTCAAGCATAGGCTGCCCAACCCATGGAGATAGATGATCAACCATCATGGCAACCAAGCACTGGATCTTCGCTCTCATAGGAACAAGCGCAGCCACTCAAGAGTATCTCTCCTTCTCCTCCTTAGTCTCCCATGGTACCCTCTTCTGCTATCTCTCCGATTAGTGTTGCCTCTTCTGGAGCCACCTCTCCTTCCAGAGTCATATTCAGTGATCCTCAGGGCAGTTTTGGATGTTCTCCTCACTCTTTTGGGTCCATTCCCAGTTTATCATCTCCTTCCTTCAACTTGACAGCAAGCCCTGTGTAAGAGCCTGAATCAATGTCTGGTACAATTTCACTGATTACTCCAACTGTGACCACTAATACCACTAGCAGCATAGAAGTCACTACCATAACACCAGCTATGGGAACTATCATCACAACAGATACCTCTTCTCTCCCACCTTGGATGTCTGCTTTCACGTCAAAAAGAAATAAGATGGTCATCTCCCGAAATGAATTCGACTTTGGTAAAATAGTGCCAATGAAAGCAAAGGCTCCTAAGAGGCCAAGAATTCTCTCCAAATTGGTCAAAGAAAAAGGACAATTTTTTTTGGAAATTGCCAAGCCTCCACAGGATGCAACCCTTGAGGGTTTCGAGATGAGCATATATTCCATCTCTCGTGTTGAACTTGGAAAAGTTACCCACGAAGGTGCGAAAAGTGATCTTCAGTCGGCTATGGACATCATGGTCCAGAAATTTGATCGAGAGAAGCAAATGAAGGATTGTTACAAGGCCAAGGTAGAGCAGCTAACGGCAGTAATAAAAAGGTTCACTCTTCCTCCTGAAGCAGAAACTCTAGAGGCCTTCTCCGTGGATGACTCAGTCATTCAAAAAATAGAAAAGATTTATTTGAAGGGAAAAGTCTTGGAGGACTATATTGAAAAGATGCATACTCAGAGAGTTTCTTTGCTTACAGAAGTTGTAGAAAGGATAGGAAAAATGAGGAAGGTAAAAGCAAAATTAGATGACTTCGTCTTCCTTATTTCTCAAGAGATCGATAGTTCAGAAAAGGATCTTAATAAATGGAAGGAGATGAAAGATCTAAAGAAAAGCACCTTAATATCTATCGGTGTCATCTCCAGCAAGGACTCCTATGTTGAAATCAAGGAGTCACTGGTCTTCAGGATTCAGGTACTCAAAGATCTAATTGATGATCTCAAAGCTTTCAAGGAGGCTTGTGAGAAGAGTGACCTGAGCCTAATGAATAAACTAGAAGAGCTGCCATGCAACCTGACCTCTAAAGACAATCAGTTTCTTCTGGTAGAAGAAATGATTTAGAGCTTTAAAGAGATGATTCAAAGAGATTTTGAAGAAAAATCTTTCTCAATGTCTTCTATGGACATCATTCTAGACGCTTAGTTAACTTTGGAGAATCTAAAATCTAGGTTAACTAGCCACGCTAAAGCCATCACAGGATTGAAAGATGCATTGATCAGAGTCACAATCATCTCCAAGAACATAGTTGCGCTAGACAGCATAAGAATTCAGGCATCCATCACTATGTTCAATGCACATATAAAAAAATTTGGTAGCAAGAACTGAATCTCTCCCCTTCTTTCTTCTTCTCTCCTTACGCACTTCTATTTTGTGCAAAGTGCATGCAATTTTGAAATATGTAATTACATGTAAATATTGCAAAAAAATATCTCCAAGTCAAACATGAGTCATCTTTGACAAAGATATTTTGTATATTTTATTATTTTCTAGTTTTTGAGGATTTCTCCCTATATATAGTGGAGACCTCATTTTGTAAAAATCTTGGAAAAATTAATAGCAAACACTCTATTGAAATTGAAGCAACTTTTGAGACTTTGTGCTCAAATTTGTAAATCATATTTTGTTGAATGAATGAGAAGCAGTTTATTTTACACTTTGTGTTGAGATTGTCTGTGTTATTTAGGAAATAGTTCTTATGTCATTTTTCCTAGTAATATCTTATTTATCTAATTTAATAAGCAAAGTGGGTGTGTTAGTATTATCTGAGGACATTTCTGGAAGGTAGAAGATAGACGTTGTGCTGCTTTTATCTTTGAGATTCAGTTATCTTTTGTAGTTTTAGGTGAAGACTTTGTGCTTCACTTCACTCTACGGTTGTACTTGTTCCAAATCGGTGAAGGAGACTATGCAAAACTTTGTGCTTACATGAGTGTTCTTGTGAACTTCGTCACTTCAGGTGATTTTCTACTCCATGTTTGATACCATTCCTGAAAGAAGAGGAAGGTTGTTAGCTACGGACTAGGATTTCCCTCTTTTGTTCTTTATACATTACTTCTGAAAAAAGAGAAGTAGATGCTGTGATACCACCCCATGTGTTTTTTTGGCTTAATTATATACATCTAGCCTGCGTATAAATATTTAATAGGGAACCTCCCCTTGATGAGAGGAGAGCTTTACCTTGTCCAGATCTAGTAAACCCACACTTCTCGTGGTGTAAATCTCCCTATGCTATGGTTGATATACCTATTTTGTCATCAGTTAGTTGACGACAAAATATTCACCCAACAGATGAAAAACATTCAATTGGTGCCTTAAATAAACTTACTTTTTGGTTATACCTTCATATAGACAACTACTATGGGGAGAATAAGAACATGTACTTCCTTAATATTTTTTTCTTTGAAAATTATGTTTTATAAATATATATATATATATAGAGTTTTATAATTACATCATCCATTTCCATAATAATTCATTTATCGATTATGATGTTAGTTTTTAAATCAGTCCCAACCATTCCCCTTTGTCTTCATATGTGTCTCTCTACTGATACATTTATAATACCCCTTCTAAATTATCAAATAAAATTTAATTGTACTAAATCTAGTCTACTAATCTAGTAAAGTTTTTTTTGAATCTATACATTTCTTCTATGCTTTTAATATCATCAAACAACATGTACTCATAACACATCCACTTCATTTAATTTTTTTAGGTGTCTCTTAAGAAAAAAATAATATATTCCTTGTATATTATCAAAAAATGATGTAGCAGTACCATAGTCATTTTCATTAGAAGTAGGGTATCCTTTGAGAGATAAGTATAGAGAAAAAATAAAGGTCTTTTGTTAGGAACATGTTTTATTTTTTAATATACATGGGATAGAACCAATGTATCACTTGGGAGATACCAATGGATACTAAGTATATAGTTTCACAGCCACTATATTTTATGTGATAGTTATTGATTGATTAATATGGAATTATTTGGTTTGATATGCTTAATAAGATAAATAAAAATGTATGTGTGTCAATTTATAATGGTTTTAAATGAAGTTATCATTTCTTAGATATTGGGAAAGCCATTTTATGTTATTTTACATAATGTAGTGTTGATTTAATGTCATTCAATGATCATATGTGTATCTCTCAATAAATATCTTTTGAATTATAACTTTATATTAATATGAAAAAAAAAGTCTAAACTTATATGGAACTAAATGTAATTCTATTAGCTTTCCAATTACACAAAATCATGTTTTTTTATAGTTTTATGTTATGATATTTATCTCTACTTACATACAAAGGTATCTTCCTTGATGTTGAGGTTGGTTTTTTTCTTACCCACAAGGACATTGATGAAACATTTGTAAACTTGTATGAATGTATAAAGAGAAAAGATGTGTGTGTTGGCACATGTGTTTTCATTGATGTCAAATGGTTGATGTCATATGTGCATTAATATCAATATTAATGACAAAGTGGTGATTCCATAGTATGATCAGTTTTGTTTATGTCAAGAAGGATAATCAAGATAAGTATTGTTTGAGGCTTATCATGTTGGATCTAGTATGTTAATGTGGTTTCAAGTCAATGTAAGGTTCTAAAATGGTAGAGCTCATATAAGTAGGACTTTTAGAAGTTAGAGAAAGTTGTTATTGATAAGATACTATTGGAGAGGTCATATGACATGTTATGATTTCTTGGAGTACTTTTGGAAATGAAAGTATTTCATTAGATAAGTCATATGAATGTCTATGTTCTCCTGGTCATCTTGGAAAATTAGGTTAAGTGAGTAAATTGATGATGTCAAACTTCACACATGTGAACATGTCAAAAGAAATAGGTCACATCTTTTGTTCATATTTATTCCTAAATCATGTGGTTGAAATTTAGGTCTTGATATGGTGTCTATTAAAAGATATCAAGGTGCAAAGTTTACCCTCCAAGCAGATTGTAGTGTTTCCCATACTTAGCCAAAGTTGCTCTAGTAGACTGTGAGATGAAAATGATGATCAAGTTCAAGCCCTAATAAATATATTTTATCAATGTTAAATGTAGAGATACCAAGTATCAAAATATAGCTCAATCGAATCAAGGATCAATGGTACATGGGTGATCATGAAGATGAAAATCTAATAGAGTGCATTTGTTTATGCAGATAGAGATCTAACAACAAGCACAAGGTCAATAAGTTAAGGTATCCTCAAATTTCACATGGGAATGCCAAGTGGAATATTTAAATTTGAAGAGTAATAGTAGGTTGCTCATATTACATACATGTATTCCAAGTGGCATAAATGCATGGTGATTGATAGCAAGGTCCACATAAGGCATATGGGGCTACCAAGTGTTTCAATATCAGTAGCACATATCAAAGATCAATAGTTAGTGTTTGAAAGTAAAGTTTAGGTGACTCCTAAAAGGATTTATGGATCATATTTTATTAATTTTATAGGGTCATAAGATTAATAAATATGTTTGAAGCTTTTACTTTATACAGTGACTATTGGAATTTAAATTAACAAAGGAAAAATAAGTTTGTATTGTTTGAGATATAACTTTTTTATATGATGGATTTGAAAATGTTATAAAAATAAGACATGTAAATAAATCAAAGGAACATCCATAAAAACTAATTTTTAGCTTTAAAAATATATCTTTAGTATTAAAAATGCTTATAAGTCAACTATTTGTTCATTCATGATGTTCTTGTGTGCAAGACTATTATTTGAGTAGTTTTTGCATATATAGATGAGTGTAGTGATGCATGTAATCACTTGAAGGTGTCTTAGGGATCATATAGGGTGGACATATGTATTTTTAAGAGGTCTTGTGTTTGTAATTTACTTGATGAATTGCTAAAAAAGTGAATAGGTCTCAATGACACCTATAAGGGCTACTAAGGCCTATTAAAAAAGTGTAACTACTTAAGGGTGGCCCATGGATGCTATGGTAGATGTATTAGTTTGATAATAATCCTTAAGGGTTAAGGCAAGTCTAATAGCTAACCAATAATATGATATTCATGAAGGCTCTATAAAGAGTGAAATCAAAGGTGATGGGTTATAGAGTTTTTATGTGTGGAAGATATAGTTGTGAAGTGACCCAAGAGAAGAGGAGTGTTCCTAGAAAATGGATTGAATAATAGATCAAGTTGAGGAATATTTGTATGACCTGTAGGTCATAATTATAATTTTATCATAGTGTACTTTTATGATTAAATATTGAGGATGAGTGAAGAGGTCTAGAGTGATCTAAAAGGTGTTTTCGATGCCTTTCTTATGTATTCAAGAATGAGAGAGTCTAAAGGGTTGAAATAGAATTTTTATACATTTATTTTCCATCAAATTAAAATTCAATCAAAGTTCTAGAGTTATTTATTTCATAGGTGTTGTGTGGGTACTCAACATCTAGAACAAGTTGGTACTTATTCATTCTTAGGGGTGGGTGCTCATTGTGAAGTGGGTGCTTCAATAAAAGTTCTCATGTTTATGATCATATTATAGAACAAGTATTACATGTGTTTTTAGGATTGAGAGTGGTTTTTATTCCCCATTAGGGTTTCCCATGAAATTCATATGTTGGGTGTTTGATATTGCATAATATTTTTGTTTCACTATTATGAATGACTTGTTTGCTTTATGAATTCTAGTGATGATTGATTAAGGATTTCAAGGATTGGAATTGAAATTTGGATTATCTTGCATCATTTATTCACCCCCCCTCTTAGATATTTTACATATAATAATTTGTACCAGAGCCACACCTTCTTTTTAAGTTTAACGACTTGAATGTGATAAAAGGTATAATGGATGACAAAGAGGTTGAAACATTTCTTCAAGGTGAACTAGTATGTGCCTTATTAGAGATCAAACATGTAAAATAAGTGAATGAATGTCTAGAGGAAAAGATTTAAAGATTGAATAATAAGAAAGGGAGCAAGAATTTTAATTTAACTTCCTCAATGTATCATGAGATTATTACAAGCATTAATGGTGTGAAGATAGATATAGATAAACTAAAAATAATAGTCAAGAATTTATAAGACATGTTTAATAAAGGAATGAATCAAATGATGGATAATTTGGAAAGTAAATCTATGACATATATAAATGTGATTTTGTCTAAAGATAAGCAAAATTCTAGCTCTACCAAAAAAATCAAGGATGAAAATTCTTGGGTGAATGATGGTCAAAATAAGGGGATGACTGACATAAACAACTATAGTTGTGTCTTTGATGAATATTATTATAATTTTAATGAATATGGTCATAGATATAGGGATTATACTTACTCTTCAAGGAGAAAAAATGAGTTTTTATGTTATAACTATAATCAACAAGGACATATAGCCAAGTACTGAAAAAGGACATTCAAGCCGTTATCACCATCATATGGTTCAAGAAAGAAAAATTTAAGGTTTAAAAAAAGAATAAACATGATTTAGATAGTTCACAAAAGAAATAATCAATGTTTTTTTAAACAACCTTTGCATACTAAAGAGGATGGAAACAATAATTGGTACATAGACATTGAATGCTCAAGTCATATGATAAGAGACAAGACTAAGTTTATCTCTCTCAATAATCACAATTCAAGCTTAGTAATATTTGGTGACAATAATTCTTCTATCATAGTTTGGAAAGGTTATGTTATCTTGGATAATGGTCACACTAAAACTGAAAATGTTTTATAAGTAGAAGGTTTGAAACACAATGTTCTAAGTGTTATACAAATATTTAAAAATTGAAATACCTTGACTTTTCATGATAAAGGGTGTGAAGGGATAAGATACAAGTCTAGAAAATTAGTTTCAAACATTCATAAGGTAGAAAATAAATTTTATGTATTACATGAATCCAATAGAGAGGAGTGCTTCATGAATCAATTAGATAAAATCTAGCTTTGGCATACAAGAATTGGACATGTAAACTTTGACAATTTAGTGAGGATCGTTTCAAAAGGTCTAGTGAGGCATGTGCCTAAAATCACTAATATTCCTCATACTATTTACAAGGCATGCCTTCATGGGAAGAAAACCAAAATAAGATACAAATATAAGGAGAATTCCACCAACATTCCATTAGAGTTAATCCACACTGACCTATGTGGACCTAAAATAACTCAAGGCATACAAAGTCATAGTTACTTCATGCTATTAATTAATTACTTCACTAGGATGAACTGGAGATATTTCCTTAAAGATAAATTAGATTTTTTTTCAAATTTTAATTCATTCAAAGCTCTTGTTGAAAATGAAAAAGTATCAAGAATCAAGTGTGTGAGATCATATAGAGGAGGAGAAATTTGGTCTTGTACGTTTAATGAATTTTATGAATAACAAGGAATTAGAATACATTTTTCTATTGCTAGGACACCTCAACAAAATGGGGTAGTTAGAAGGGAAAAGAGGACTATCCAAGAGATGACTAGAACTATGATTCAAGATTCCAAAATATTAGATGATTTTTGGGAAGATTTTGCTAATACATCATCTTACATATTGAACAGATGCCAAGTTAGAATAAATTATGATAAGACTCCATATAAGCTATGGAAGAATAGGGAAGTCAATGTCAAACACTTTAGACATTTTGGGAGAAAGTGTTTTATCAAGAAGATATAAATAAAATATTGGTAAATTTGACCTAATGTATAATGAAGGCATCTTATTAGGTTAATCCTTCATAAGTTTTGCTTAAATATGTTTCAATAAAAGACTCCACAAAGTTATTTAAAGCTCTAATGTAAGAGTTAAATAAGTAGGTGACATCAAGAAGCCTAGCTTATAGATAAACGACACTATTGAGAACCCTATTTCAAATAATAAATGCATACTAGATCAATTAGATGATGAAGAGGAAGAGGTAAGATAAGACACTAAAACACCTTCTAGAAGAATACAGAAGGATCATCCTATTTCCCAAGTTGTTTGAAATGTCAATGCCAGTCTACTAACCAGAATGAGAATGTTTTTCAATCAGAATCAATAAGACACATCTCTATTATCCAAGGTTGAACCTAAAACATTATTAGAAGTTAACAAAAAATGAAAATTAGACATGTGCAATGGCTGAAGAACTTGATCAAATAGTAAAGAGTGAAACATGGGATTTGGTTCTAAGACCAATTGACAAAAAAGTGATAGGAAACAAGTGGGTATTTAGAAACAAGATGAGTGAGAAATGATATGTCACAAGAAATAAGGTTGGACTGGTATGTAAAGGATATGCTCAAGTTGAAGGGATAAATTTTGATGAGACATTTTCTCTTGTGGCAAGAATGGAATCAATTAGACTCTTCTTATCTTATGAAAGCTTCAAAGTTTTCAAAGTTTACCAAATGGATGTAAAATCTGCATTTTTGAATGGCAATTTAGATGAATAAGTATACATTGAACTACATGAAGGTTTTTCCATGATAAGTAATCAGGACCATGTTTGCAAATTAAAGAAGGATTTATATGATCTTAAAAAATCTCCTAGAGATTGGTATGATAGATTGGACAAGTATATATTAATTCAAGGATACAAAATATTGGTAGTTGATAGTAAATTATACATTAAAACATATGGCACTCATCAATTATTAGGTTTAGTCTATGTTGCTGACATAGTTTTTGGTTCTGACAATGATAACATGAGTAGAGAATTTACAAATGCTATGAAGACTAAGTTTGAAATGTCAATGTTAGGAAAACTTTCCTTCTTAGGATTAAAAGTAATCAAATTGATGTAGGTATATTTATTTCATAGGATAAATACATCAAGGATATACTAAGGAAGTTTGACATGTTGTATTGTAAGCCAATAAGTACTCCAATAATCATAGGGTGCAGGTAAAGTAAACAAGATGACTCACCAAAATTTTATAAAAATTTGTATATATCCATGATTTGAAGTCTCTTATACTCTACTATGTCTAGGTCTAATATCATGAAAGTAGTATGACTTATATGAAGGTTTCAAGATGATCCTATAGAATCTCACTTGAAAATAGTTAAAAGGATCTTGAGGTATCTCAAGAGCACAATAAGTATGGTTTATGGTACCCTAAGAGCATACAATTCACTCTACAAATATACACTGATGCACATTGGGCAAGATGCATAGATGACAAGAGGAGTATCAGTGTTGGTGGTTTTTTAATGGGTGATTGTTTGGTTTCTTGGCTAAGAAAAAAGTAAGCCTCTGTATCTCTATCAACTATAGAAGATGAGTATATAGTTTCTACATTTTATTTTGTTCATGTAATATGAATGAAACAAACTTTGGAAGATTATAAGGTAGGAAAAAATGGACCTTGTCCTATCTATTGTGACAATACTTGTGTAATTAGTATCTCCAAGAATCTTGTTATGCATTAAAAAATAAACACATTCCTATAAGATATCATTTCTTAAGAGAAAAATTTAGTAATCAATGTTTTACATTGGAGTATGTCCCTATTAAATAACAACTTGTAGATATTATGACTAAACCATTAATAAATACAACATTTTAATATCTATGACAAATCTTGGGAGTCATCTCCTTATGTATAAATCATTATATGGTCTTTGGTTAAGGGGGAGAATAAATTTCATAAGTTTTCTCCAATGGTTGGAAATGGTCTGATGGTGTTCAAGAGGAGCCTAAGGTCAAGAGACATAGGGGGAGTCTCTCTCAATATTTTTAATGTATGATCATTCCCATTTGCTTGATATTATTTGGTTAGTATTCATATAGTAGGTTATGGTCAAGATGGTGTGTTATCAATGATAAAGACTATAAAGATCTAGAAAATAATGGTTTACATAGTAATAAGGGGAGTTTATATCATCTCTCTGAGGTGGTCCTTTCCTATTATTGGTTCTTTAAATATTTTTAGGTCATTAGGATTAGTTGGTGCCCATTTTGTCATTGTGTCAAAGGGGGAACATGTGTGAGTTGTTTCATTTCAAATGAGCTTTTTTGGTTGAGTATTGTTTCATAACAGATTATATAAGATGAACATGGTGTAAGGGAGAACTTTGTAATTAGTCTAATCTTAGGACAAAGGATTGTGTAGTTGAATTTGAGAGGATAATATGTCCCCTTTATTATTTATGGAAAAGGGGGTGATGGAAAAGAAGAGGTTTCCATCATTAATAAAGGGGGAGATTGTTGGCTTATGTGTTGTCATTGATGTCAAAGGCTTGATGTCATGTGCGCATTGATGTCAAGATTAATGACAAAGTGGTGATGTCATAGTATGATCAATTTTATTTATGTCAAGAAGGCTAATCAAGGTAAGTATTGTTAGAGTCTTATCATGTTGTATCTAGTATGTTGATGTGGTTTCAGGTCAAGGTGAGCTTTTAAGATGGCAGAGCTCATATAAGTAGGACTTTTACAAGTTAGATAATATTGTTATTGATATATTCATGTTGGAGAAGTCATATGAGGTGTTATGAGTGCTTGGAGTACTTTTGTAATTGAAAGGATTTAATCAAAGAAGTCATATGAATGTCTAGGTTTTCCTATTCATCTTGGCAAATCAAGATGAATGAGTGTATTGATGATGTCAGTATTCACATGTGTGAAGGTGTCAGAATAAAGTGGTCACATGGGTTTGTTCAAATTTGTGTCTAGATCATTTGCTTTAAATTTTAAATATTGATATATTGTCTATCAAATGGCATTGAGTTGAAAATTTGGCCCTCCAAGAAAATTGTAGAGTATCCCATACCGAGCCAAAGTTGCTCTAGCAAATTGTGACATGACAAAGACCATCAAGTTCAAGCCTCAAGATATAGTTGTTATTGAGGGAAAACATAGGGATATCAAGTGTTAAAATATAGATTGATTAGATCAAGTATCAATGGCAATTAGGTGATTATGTAGATGAAGATATAATGGATAGTATTCATTCATGCTGATAGAGATCTAACAACAAGCACAAGGTCAATAAATCAAAGGAACCTCCTATTGCATGCAAGACTGTCAAGTGGTGTAAGAATGTTTAAGAG
>JARHVA010008416.1:280000-307500 GCA_037957365.1 Torreya grandis
TTCAAAATTGAAATGGTAAAAATCTCATAATAAATGCACCAATGACTCTTATTGAGGACACTTAAGATATAAGATAGATCATTTATAAATGTGCAATACCAACATATATTAAAATCTTTCATACCATGAAAAGGCATGCCAATAAAAGGTGAAATTTTTCAATAATTTATAACATCAAATCCCAAAAAAATGTATCCAAGTGAGAGAGCTTGGGAAGATCCCAAAATAAAACCTTGGATTGTCTTAGGATCCTCAACTATCCCATTCAATTTTATTTTATAATTTAATATGTTATTTCCTTATCCTTATGTGTTTTTCCCTCTATTAGTGGCTCTAGGGGACACTTTATTCTTTTACTTTTTCAAAATTTTGACTTCTATCCAATTCTTATCTCTAGGAGTGGGGGTTCTTTTTAAGGCATTTTAAACCTTAAAGATGGAAATGATATTACTTTAGAAGATCTTACTAAGGGTTACTCCAATTTTGCAGCTGCGATCTTGTTGTTCCTCATCATTATTCCCTAAAGAGGAGTTCTTGAAATATTTTGACATGTTCATCTTCAACTAAGGATGGGAAATCTTAGATTCATACATTTTTCTAGGAGACCCCATCTTATTATGATGGAATAAACTTGTATTCCTTGATATAATGGTGGGTCCCTAGAGTTTTCAATTGGTGCACAATATATGCAATGGTAAATTCAGTAGATCTATAAATCAATCTTAGTTCAGAGAAGATAAATCTTACTTACACTTCTGATTGGGGATACATTAGATAATTAGGGTCATGACTAATATGGATCTATAATACCTAGCCAAGGGATCTCTTACCACAAATAATATAACTAGGGAGTGTTCCAAAGCCTTCAGTCAAGCAAAACTACATAGTAACCATAACTAGGTTCTATGTTTTCATATTCACTAAACTAATAACAATTAAAGTAAAATCTAATCTTGTGTTCACCAAATATTGTGTCACAAAGTGGGGTTAGTAAAAATAATGATAAATAAAATTAAAAAAAAGTAGTGCTATCATGTTTTTAATATGTGAATAAGAGTGAAGTATATAATAACGCAAAATAGATTTAGAATCACACTTTGCCTATCAAGGGGGGGAAATGAAATGGGTAGAGGGGAGAATGAGGAAAAAACCAAGGTATAGGAAATCTTTATCAAAGTCAAGACACTCATATTAAGTTTTTCAAAAGAATAGGAGTTTTGACCTTATGTACTTTAAATAACTTCTCCTAGACACACAAATTTTAGGGAAATAAATGAAGTATGTAAATCATCCCATGAAATCTATTTTCATGAAAAATAAAATGGAACTACCTTCCCACAACATGTTCTCCTTTCCATAAGACCCCTTAAAAAGTCATTGGTATAATGTGAAGATTAGGTACTTATGTGATAAAGTAGGTATCACCATAATGTTTGTTGAATTCCCCCATTCTAGTCTATTGACCTACCACACCCCAATGGACCTCGACTTTATTATAAGGCCAAATGTGGAGTTTTAGATTTGATTGGAGATAGGAAATGTGCTTGTAATCATGTTTTCTGGTATGATTTTGACTTTAAAATTTGTATGTTTCCTTTTGTATATCATTGCCTTTTGATTCAAATGATTTGTCTAGTAACTTTCTAGATGGATTTTTCTATTCCTCCATATAGATTTTGAAAACCAAACATGGGTGCTAAATATGAATTTTATTTGAATACTTACAATTTACATGCTAAGAAAGAGATTATAGAGAGCATGGAGTCTAAGAGTCTCATAAATTTAGGTGAAAGAAAAGGGTTATCTTGACATCAACCTTGTTTTATCCAATATGGAGTGGAAAGAAATAAAATCAAGAGTAATGAAACATGAAATAATTTGAATTACTTCAAATTGTAAAAAATGTGACAAAGGGTGTAAAATGGATATAATAATAGTAAAATGTGATTACTTATCATAAGAACGAAAAAAATTGGAGGAAAACATGCTAACATAGGTTGTTATGCAAATTTTATCTATTAAAATAAGCAAAATCTAAAGATGGGAATAAAGATCAAAAACTCATAACCATTAAAAAACACATTCTAGATAGGGAATGAAAAATGGTGATTTTATGAGGAAGGTTAGGTCCTATCCATGGTCTTACACTACAACTCATAAAATATAAACCCAAGGGATTCCAAAAATCATGTGAGAAGTAATTAAGATAAAGATGGTATTTGTGAGGAAGGCCAAGTCCTATTCATGGTCTTGCACTACAACTCATAAAAGAGAAACTCAAGGGGTGACAAAAAGTGTGTATAAAGTATGAAAATAAATAAAAGGAAATCATGAAGAAAATTGGATCCTATCCATAGTTTTATAGTGTAACTAATGATAAAAAAGGGAACCAAAAGACCAAAAGGAAGGATTAAGGTTTGTGAAAAGCAAGGTGTGACCCATGTAAGTATCCTACAAAAAGTGTTAGATAGATAACATATATTAAGTATGAAAAGAAGGTTAATATCTATGCTAATTTATATATCAAGGATGAACATGTTATAGAAAAGCTTATGTGTATAAGAAATTTTCTTGAAGTTGAATTATTTTGGTATCATGCAATGTAGAGTATAGTGGGCATCATAAGATTCCTCAATGGGTAATTGTATGTAGGGATATGCATTGAAAGATTACTTAAAGGTTGAAGAAATATGTGGGTGGGAATTAATAGATCCCTCAAAGGCTAAAGTAATATGTGGATGGGCATCAAAAAGTGCCCCAAAATCTCAAAAAATGAATAAAAGCTAAGAAGAAAAGCATACCCCATATTGTGTCTATATGGATTCAGGATGTCCAAGAAGATTCTAAGACAGGATTTCATGATGCCCAATGAAAGGAAAAAGGATTTTAACTAAGAATAAAGAGAAATCAGAGACAAAGAACTAAGTTGTCTAGATAGATAACCAAATAGGCTAGATAAAAGAGCAAGGACAATAATCAAATACAAGGTTGACTAGGTTGACTTTGTACTATTGGATATAATCTTAGAAAATTACAAAGTTGACTAGGTTGACTATGTAATATGGGGTACAATTGATATATAAGAGACACAATTGTGTTGGTTGACTATGTAATGTTGCCAGTGAGAAAGATAGAGTATTTAAGAGACTGTATCAACCAAAATGACAATGTTCTAAAATCAAGAATATGGAAACAAACACACAAGAAATTGGATCAATGTGAGTGATCTAATTAGGGCACACAACACAAAACCTTGCACCAATGTTGGCCAATTCAAGTTTTTATAGTACAACACATAATTATTAGAGAAAGCAATCAAATGAAAAGTAAATGCTAACTAAGTGGTCATCCTGAGTGTTATTATATTATTAAAAAGTGTTATTTTAAGTGTGATAAGTAAGTTAGATGAAAATAAGGAACTAGAAAGCAATTTATGGATGGTTTCAATATTTTTAGGTTTAAAATGATCTATTTTGGCAATGGTACTCGATTGGTATTGGGGCATACCACCTCACTTCATAATTATACAATGATAAGGGTATCGGGTGCTTTGCCAATATACACCATTAACCATGTATTTCTAATTGGCCACAAAACCAAGTCAGCTTCCCCCTTGGTGATGAAATCCAAGTTGGTAGGCCTTGGAAAGATAAATGTTAAATAAATTTTGAATATTATGTGATTTTTTAGTGTGTGTAAAAATAAAAAATAAGTGTAACTAAATGGTCATTTCAAAATTTGCCTAGTTAGACTAAGTTAGATACTCTAGGCATGCAAATAACTAAAAATGAATGTGTGAATTAATTACTAGCAAATAGTTGTTAATTCCAAAGATTAGAATGATATAGAGTCAATTTAGATGAAACTATATGAAAATAATATAGAATAGATTTGACTAGGTCACTTCTATTATGTAGAAGAAAAAGTCTTTAAAAACAAAGTTGACTAGGTCAACTCTGTCTTATAAACATAATACATGATATAGAACTAAGTCAACTAGATCGACCTAGTTTGTTGTAGGTTTGGAATTTTGAAGACTCTTGATTTTCATAAAACATAACTGAAATGATATACTAAAATGATTAAGAAATAAAAAGAGAAACCTTGGTGGGTTGGAAGATGATTACAAATACAAATTTTATGCTAAGTTGCCTTGAATGCTGATTTCAAATTATGAAAAATATGTCAACCTATTTGGCCATGTTTTTCAAAACCATGTGTCCTAAATAAGGATAAGATGATTAGGTTGATCTTTTCAACCTAATTTGTTGATATGGATGTTGACTGAGAGACTAATTAGACATAGTTGACTTAGTTTGTTGATTTGGATGTTGACTAAGAGACCAAGTCAACATATTTGACCTAGTTTGTTGATCTAGATACTGGTAGAGAGACTAAATCAACCTTATCGACCTAGTTTATTGTCCTAGGATTGAAGTAGAGTATTGTGTTAACCTATTCTATCTAATAACATGTATATAATGAATACCTACACAAAAATAATAGAGTCATTTTTATGCAACTATGTGTTAAACCTGCACATAAAAGGTTAAAACTATATTGGCTAGTTTGATACAATATCATAAATATAAAAAAATAATAATATGATAGAAATAAAAGTGTGAAATTAAACTTTCAAGGGTTATATTCACATTAGATTAATCAAAATTTATGCAATTGAAAATTCATCACATCTATAAGTCAATCCTATCTCAGAGAAGATAAATCTTAATTATAGTTCTGATTAGGGATACATTTGATAATCAGGGTCATGACCAATATTGATCCACTAGACCTATCCAAGAAATATCTTACCACAAATAATGTCACTAGGGAGGGTTTTGAAGCCTCTAGTCAAACAAAACTATGTAGTAAACCTAACTAGGTCATATGTTTTCATGTTCGTTAAACTAATCACATGTAAATTAAAATATATTCTAGTGATCACTAAAGCTTTTGGCATAAAGTGGGGTTAGTAAACATAAAATTAAACTTGCATGAGATAATCCTAATTAAGCTATGTATACGTAATACCCTAATGCATGGAGAGAGAAATATATTAAAAGGTCATTACTCATGCTACTTTTATCTACTAAAGAGAGAAGAAAATTTAGAGATACTTACCTTGAAGTCAAACCCATGAAAACTAAATCACTCCTTTGGCCAAAGGTGTTTCACTAGAGGCTATTGTGGTTTATAAGGATCAATAAGAAAGGCCAAATCATCCAAAACTTATCCACTAGAAAATATTATTCTTCAAGTAGAAACCCTAAGCTAAGACTCCTCAAGTAGAATTTTAGAAGAGTAGATTTTAAAGAAGCAAAAATGAATAATTAAATATTGATGTTTCTTTAAGAATGATTAAATGGATGTGCTTATATAAGTATATCTAACACCAAACCCTTTTAAAAAGTCTTCCTTAAAAAGGTTGACCTAGTCAAGATAGTATCCTAATTGATTAAAACAATCTAGGTTATGGACTAGGTTATCCAGGGGCTGATCTGGACCATAATAGGATTTTAAAATAAGGATACAAGGTCGATGTGGCCAACTATGTAACTTAAATTGTCAAAAACTAGATTATATGTTAGAGAAGGCATAATGAAGGTGTTAAATGACTAGAGGAGGGTGAAAAATATGAGTCAAATCTCAAGGGAATGTTTTTAGGATCCAGTTGGATTAATAATAAGTGGAAATAAGGGACAAAAATATTATGAAGCACCAATGGTATTCTCACCACTTTCTCAATGCATTACTTAGGGCATGAAATCAAACAAATTGAGACTCGATAGGTTTCTAAAAGACACAAAGCATCAATAATTAGTAAAGATTGAAAATATAATGTGTAGACACACAATGGTCCCTAATTGTGGTCCTCCTTAATTACCTAACAATTTATCCCTATTAATGATAGGATAACTTATTTGTACAATTTCATTACCGAGTCCAAGACTTCAAGCTTGAGTTTTGAACTAGTATAGGAGTTATGCAGAATGATTCCTTTTCTTCCTTTCTTAACTCTATACTAATTCTTAGGTGTCACATTATTAGACATATTTTGTGGGAAACAACTTCCTTCATGTCCCAAAGAATTGCATTCTTTACAAATGAAATTTTCCATCTCATAGAGAATATTTTGGATTGAGTTGCCAAATTTAGACTTCAATTGGATGATTTTATGGACTAGTTTGTTTGTATGGACAGATACATTGATCTTTGCTTCAATTATTTTTATTTTTAACTTGGTGTCTAGGTCAATATATATTGATTTACCAATGGTGTGACCAATCCTGAGAAACACCTCTTCCTACCATAACTCTAGATGTAGTTTAGGAATGGAAACCCACATAAGGAGATGCATTGGGGTGTCACATTATAGATTCAGTCCTAACTTCCATTTCCTAAGAGACATAAAATATTTTACAAAGTACCACGGTCCTCCCTCTAGATATTTCTTGCAATACTCTAATGAATAAATTGATATTTCATATAAGTGGTATTTTACCATGGCCATCACATCTACCTCAGCCATAAATTTTTATCTATTTTAAACTGAGTCTCTAAAGTCATTGATTCAATTCTTAAAACCATCAAATATCAATAGTAGGTAATTCTCAAAATAATATTTACTACTATCCATAATGGCATTAGAGATGTCAAAAATCACCTCTTTTTCCTCCATAATAGGTTTGATAATCAAGCCATAAGCTTTATTTGTTCCTGTAACAAGATCTGCCCATGATTTTTTAGACTCCTCGTTGACATCAACATATACCAATACCCGCACCATGGTTTCCTAAATGTTTGTTAGAAATTTATTTGGTAAAGTTTTTCAAAACATGAATTACTAATAAGTCTAGTTTATTTTAAATTACTTAAAAAAATGCCTTAGTTTGAGATAATTAGACTTATTACAAATATATTAATAGAAATAAACAAATAAAATAAAACCAAGAAGAAATATGTAATCACCTAAAAGTGGTAATTGGATACTAAGAGTGTCACTTGAGTTACCCTATTCCTAACTTATTCCTATACCTATCCTAGAGCCTTAGACATACTTTTTCAGTCATTGAATAGATCATAGTGACGCATAGCTAGTCAAAACACAATCATAGTACTATCTTTTTAGATCTTAACCCAACTTTCTCAACGGTCTTCTAAGTAGACATTAGTGACACATTTGGGACACTAAAATGACATGGTGCTAGTGTCGCCAACTAGGTACTAGTTTTTTTAGACATAGATCTTTCAAATAGATACTTTTTCAAATGTGTGTCCCTCCCAAGGTCATACTAAGAATATATTCTTATCCTCAAAAGATTAAAAAACTCTCTATATATAAGTCTAATTGACTTTTACTCACTAGATGGAGAGTAAATGTAAAAACATGTTAAAACTGAAGACAAGCTAAGTATAATTAAGGTATTTGATCCCTATTATATCCTAATTCTACATAATACCATCTATAGTATCCTAATCATAGTTTTTAAATATTTCAAATATCAAGCAAATTCAAGGCATCCAAGTCCACTCTCATTATAGAATTCATTTTCACTAGCATCAAGTACTAGGTGGGATAATTACATTGAACATGATCCCTCTTTAGAGTATTCATATGTAGGTAACTCTCTTCATAATAGGGTGTTGAGTATATCCATCCTATAATAATAATGAAAACATAATTATTTATCATGCCATACTTATAAGGAGGACTAGAATTTGTACTTTAAATGGGGGTTTCCAAGTACAACACTAAGCTCCAAGTTTTGTGTGTGTAGGAACAAGACCTAAAAACAACTGTACAAGTGCTCCCAAAAAGTAAGAACAATATTGAAAAGGGGAAATTATTGATACATTAAGGACACTACACATCAGGGTGCTACTATCTATATGGGGTGATATTGTCCAATGATTAGACATATACCATAATCCTATCGATGATACTTAGAACTGTACAAAACTCAACTTTTAGAACCTAGATCATTTGAGATAGCTACTTTTAAAATAAGTCTATATTTATGCCTATTTATTACTATTTTTATAAATTCAAAGAAAGTTAAATGCTATAATAAATCAATGCTTAATTATTTTAATTTATTTAACTAATTTAGAACTCAGCTATTTAACCAAATATTAGATTTACATAGTAAAACCCTAAAAGGTTAAATCATTTGGTGAACTCATCTTACTTCAACTATTGTTTCAAACCCTAACTTGCATTAATATAGATATTTGTGAAATAATTTAGGGATGACTACTTAGGTTTTTATATTTTTTAGATAATCTACCTAAATTAAATCTATTTCACATTAGGGTTTCAATTTATTTTACATATAATTTAAATTAATGTAAATAAATCCTAGATTTAAAAACCCTTACCCTAGATAACCCTAGGATTTACATTTAAAGTAGATACTAAGTCTCAATTTATAGCATTCTACCATGATTATCATGATAAAATCCATGTTTCACTTCATGATACAAATTTTAGTTCTTTGTTTAACATGTTTATTACCAACTATTTATAGAGTGGCACACATGCATCTTTTTCCGATCATGGGCACAGTTCAAACTAATCTTGCCTCACATATTGGTCTTCCATCACATGAGAGCCATTTTTATATGGATAATTTCTATATGTTACACTTTGAGTTAACTTTAGTTACTAATAAATGATAGAGGCCTAAGATGACTCTTTTTATTTTGTATCAACCTAGACCACTTGATTATCTACACTCTCATCCCACCTCTACTACTCACCCTCAATAAATGGTAGATCATGTAGTTCAAGTTGTCACTAGGCATAACATGGTGTCTATTTAACCTATACATGAGTCATGTAACCCTAACATCTCTCCTCATACCTAGTACACTATAACAACACCTAGAGATCATCAAGGAAAATTTGACATTATGGATCAGTTTAGGGATACACTAGCTAAAATATCTATATTATATCTACTACAAAAAGAAATAATCTTCAAAGATATTTTGTTTCAAACACTTGATCATACGTCTATACCTTGTGACATCAATCCATCCTATTTTTCATCTGTCATGAATACTATCAAATATGTGGAGGATGTGATATCCTTTTCTAATGAGGATTTACCTTCACAATCAGTAATTGATCAAAACTTTCCACTTTTTTTCCAAGATCAAATCAGCAACATAGTTATTAAATGAGTTATCATTGATAGTGGTTCAAGAATCAATATATGTAACCTCACCTTTTTGAAAACATTGGGAGTTATTATAGCATCTATTTAAAAAACATACAAGAAAATATGAGGGTTTGATGACATTCTTAGATAAACATTGGGATTAATCACATTGGATATTACAGTGGGACCGAATACATTATCCACACACTTTTACGTGATTTCAATCCACCTACATCATAATTTTCTACTTGGGAGACCTTAGGTGAATGCTATGAAGGATTCACCTTTCACTCTTCATAGATGTGTCAAATTTTTACATGATGTGTACCTATACACATGTCTAACAAATAATCAAACATTTAAATATTTAAGGCTCATTCAACCTCCTACACTGAGTACATCATCAGAAGGAACACCTCATGTTCTCATTTAACCCCTACCCCATCGTATTCCCATTAATGAAATACATACTTATGAGGTGGGCAATTCTAATAAGAATATTCATATACCACCTTAAGATCTTCCTACAACATAATCACCTTCACCGATGATTGATAATTAGACTCTCCTAGCACCGTTACCTTTAACAAGCATAGAGGCACAACCTCTCATAGTACAAACATCCTCATCCATGATAGACGATGAAATTATAAAATCCCATTTACCATTATTTTTCAATTTAGAAGAGGATTACATTCATAATTCATACACAAATTCATAAGCCACTATAAAGGATGATCAATCACCTATAGACATATATAATTATTTATGTGGATTAAAATTTACACTACTGGGCCCAAGAGATTAAAAATATAACTCAAAGTCACTTATACCTCACCCTACACTAGTAGCCATTCTTTTTTAGTATTATATAGCTATGTGATTTCATACTCAGCCATAGTCAACATCAAATCCCCTAATCTATTTAGTACACATGGTCACATATATGAATAATGATTTAGTCATATATATTTAGGTAGGGATCTTATAGGATAGACTATACCATATATTGTAATAATTACTTGATACAGGATTGATGATATTACCCATAGTTTGACACACATTAACTAGCATATTATAACCACATGAAGGGCAAACATTTTGCCACTTCTATAGACTGATATGACATGATACAGACACATGTGAAAAAATAAAACTTAAAATAAATAAATTCAAGGCTAAGGTAACTATCTAGATCATATATCCTCCGCCTCCATAGGAACCACCACCACAAGTGATATGAACTAGTACACAAAAATGAGCACAATAATAGATACTTCACTAACACAAATATTATTGACATGATACATTAACTATATAGATATTTATACAAGACATATATCTTCCCCATGTGGATATAGATGAGGATATTTATCCTAATACTTGAACTTCAATATTTTTAAACCACATTAGTTATCAGGAGACACATTAAACTAAAACATGTATATGCCATCAGACATATTACATTACCAATTAGATGTGGCCCCAAGGTGGCCAATACATTATTCTTCATTTTTAGCAGAGACACCCATATACAAGTTACACTTGCCAGTACATGTTTATAGGTGATGGATGTTATAGTTGATCACTTAGATAGATGCTTAACATTCAGTCATGGTGGGAACATGGTTCACATTTTACATGATGACATAGATGATAACCATAGGTTTCACATATATACTCATAAGTCTAATGTGGTTTAACCATGGGACCACATGAGAGTCATCTTACATAGTTATGCAGCATGCCATTTGAATGCATATACTCCAAACTCATGTGAAGGATAAGTCTCCACTAATGCATAAATATTAGTACAATGATCATTATGATGACTTATTTGAGTTTGGATAGGCTCAATATATAACATTGGATGATCTTCCACAAGATCCACTATTTGATTATCCACATACCATGGATGCCATCTTGGGTCTATAAAGACATTACATGTTACTTGTATTTTGTTTTATTTACAATATTTACATCTATCTCTTCCTCATATACTAGTTTACTTTCAATTTTTTTATATATCTTATACTCAAAAAATATAAAAATAATATGAAATGTCAAAATGCAAAAACGTTTGAATATTCCAAAAACACAAAAATTTATAGACTGTATACATTTCTATGTTTACATGTCTACTAATTACCAGCTATTACATACTGCTCATTATCCTATTATAGTCAATTTTTATCATACACATATGCTTTACTTGTTCTTGTCAAGTGCTTGTATATTTTAGATATGACTCTGGTCCAATACACTAATTTAGAACAACTATCATCTAACCATTGGGTGCATTTAAACTAATCTAGGTTTATACATTTAATACATCTTCCCAATTGGGGGCATCTTATACATAGTATTACTACCAAGTTTCATCTTTACATATTATACACTCTAGTTTACAAATTGATTTATCTTGATATTAAACACATTATTCATTGCTTATATTTTGTTTATTATCACTAGATAGACTCAGTATATATGAATCCTAGCATCTACATAGATTTTAATACACAATTATGCATGCTCTCATTTCTTGTTTTCCTAGAATAGACTTGATTATTATTCCTATGTTTCTTCCATTTGAGGGCATTTTAATATGGCATTATTCTTCAACTCTATGCCACATATCTATATGTATGCCTTAGACATATGTAGATATAAATTGTGTGTGATTTTTATGACTTGTATATGTTGATATTTGAACATGTCCTTATATGTGGCTCTAAACCAAATTATTTTTTCCTTGTGTATGTGGACATTTGAACATGTCCTTGTATGTCTTCATTCTCAAATTTAGTGACATGTCCCCATGTCCCTTGTATTTTGGCCCCTTGTAATACCTTTTACATGCCTCATTCACTTGTATATATACTTATGTGTATGCTTCTTCACCATGACACTAATACTTTCTTGTTACACATATACTATTTTTTGATGCCATGAGGGACCTCATACATCAACCCCTCTTACTTAGGAGTCACAATGGACATCATGTCCCATCTCCCTAGTTATTTTCTCATATTTGTTGCTATACATATTGATTAATTATATATTGACACCCTCATGAAATTTTACATTACAACATACATCTTACATCACATACTAATGCTCATATTTATTTACATTCTTATGTTATGTTTGTACATTTTATTGAAATATCATGAACATACTTTGGCCAACACATTTTATAGTGTAACTTATTTATAGGTAAGTTCTTACATAGATTTCATAACTACCTCAAAAATAGGGGGAATTCATAGGGGTATGTCAAAAATATCAAGCTCCTAATTTATGATTCATAGAAAAATTTTAGCACACAGGCTCAGTTTAATAAATCAAACATAGGCCAGACATAGGAAAAAATAAAGACTCAAACAATAGTTTAGATCACAAATATTTAAGATCAATTATAAGGTGTTATTATGTATTTTCCCTAGTGTTAAGCTAGTCTAGATAATTTAGAATGGTACAATAGGTATAATAAAGATTTACACAAATATAATCACATGTTTGGCATTTATTTTTAAATTTTGCTTAGATAAATTCATTTAAGATCATATTCATACCATTTACTTAGATTTGGGGGCATCATGTGTGGCATGATCACTTCCACATTTAGTTTAGTTACATAGATTTAGTTAATATATAATAAATTTAGAATCAGTTTACTTAAATATCATATTGGGGGTATGTTAGCTACACATAGGTTGATCATATGGAATAAAAAATTCCATATCATTCTCTATGTGGTATACACTAGCTATCACATTCTAGGTTGTCACCAAATTCATGTTGTAAGACCAAGAAAAAAATCAATCAATTTTTAAACAACTTTATAAACTTAACCTTTTCCTTAGGAGTGCATTGAATTCTTAAAGAAATGTATTTAGAATCTTCCCTAGTACTGTGATTGATAGGAACAATCTAACCTATTATCCTTCTAAGTATAAAGACCATAAAGTATGTCTATAAAATGTCATTTCTTATTATTTTTTAGGCTTATCTAAAGTTAAAAACTCATATGTGTCAATTCTATTTTTAACATATCCAATTGAATGTGTTATGGAATCTATAGGGTTACTAAACCATTCCTCCCTTTGCATAAAATCAATGTCATTAATAAATGGAACCCAAGTTGTATCTTTCCCTATGAAAGTAAAAAATGATTTTGACCAATCTCTTCCCAAGACCATAGTATAGATGATAAGAATATACAACACTTGAACATTATTCTTACATCTAAATCTTTCATACTAAGCAATTTTGATATCAATATTGTGAAACTTAATGTATCTTTTAGTTTGACGAAAATCAAGACATTTAAGTTTTATATTATTAGCCTTATAAGATAAGCCTAATTGATCATGAATAAATTTTGGAATTATATTCATATAAGCCCCTATATCGAAGATGTAATTGTGAATAATTTTTTAGCTATTTTGATTAGAACATAAAAAGAGGTATATATATAATCTGTAGGAGGATCACAAATCTGAACAAAAACAATAGATTATTAATTACTTTTACTTTCTTCCTAGAATCCTACCATGTTTTTAGAGTTTGGGTTTTTTATAACATCAATAATTATATCAAGCTAACTAGGAATACCAACAAATTTATAATATTAATGAAAAACCTACCTTAATTGTGGTTAAATCATCTATAATATTATAAACACCAACATCAGGATGGAGAATGTCGGTATAATTATTCAGCTTATAAGGAGGATATTGTTGAGTTTTAAAACCAATTGATAGAGAATTATTTTTGAATCCAATTACAAGATTGTCAGATAAAACATTATTCTATGTACCTTTACTTTATATTGAGTTTTAGAAGATGATGGATGATTATTAGTTGTGTTCAAATTTTATCTTTTGGCTGAATAGATTTTTTGTCTAGTGTTGACAATATAAACCTTCAAGGTTTTGATTTACTCCAAAGATTCATAGAATTCAAATATTTATATTATAAGACAAGTCAATGGAGTTATTATCCTATTACTGAATATATCATTTTAACTTTTGTATAGCTATACAAGTCCTATGATCATGATCTAATCTACATACATAAATAATAATTTTTTTTGTTCATTTCTATTTTGATGATAACATGAAAATTTACCTAATATAAATGGTTTGTCATTTAATTATAATTGCAAAGCAACTAGCTGATTTCCAAAATTTTGTATGGATTTTAAAATCTATACATTATCAAAATTTAATCCAATGAAAACTCTATCATTAAAACAAACATGTATTAATTTCTTTTATTATTCAATACAAAAATTTATAGTTTCATCCTAATCCACAGTATATTTGTCTTTTATATCTATTTTATAGGTAAAGCATTAAATAATAGTAATCTATAAAGCTCTTTACATGGTCTAACATCACGAGGAATATTTTTGTTAGAGGTAAAATCCATTGAGAAGGGGGGATGAATCAATGTTGGCAAATAATCTAATTTAATTTCTAAAATTTTTCAAATAATTAAGCATTTGATTCAAACATTCATGAGGCATATAGATCATTCATTGTAGGGAATAGTGAACATAAGCAAGATCACATACATAACACAAGATCTACGTTGGAAACCCTCTTGGGGAATAAAACCCACTCTCAAACCTACAAACATTTGGATTCATGTCCTATAAGATGATCACAAATATGAGACTGATCATGCCCTTCTGATTAGGAACCTTTGGTCAAATCCTTCGAACCCACAACCTTGATCAAGTCCTTTTGATCAAAGTTATTTAGTGAAACACTATTTCACAAGGAGAAACAACCCCTAAAGAAGATTAAGTCATTTAGACTCTCCTTGAAAGAACATTTACACTTTACAAGTTATATCTATAACACTTGATGATGGACCTCTTAACTATATGACCTCTACACAACCTCTCTATTTCTCAAACAAGCCTCTCACCTTCTTCACTCAAATAGTCCTCATATGCATACTCAAATATCTTCACAAAATAACATAATGTAAGAGCATTATAATGTCATCACTACAATGATCTACAAATCATACAAACTATCCTTGAACTCCTATGCTCATCAACCCAATAGTTAGGCACACTCACTCTCCTTTGTTTTCTTTTGCTCTCCAAAACTCTTGCATCCATGTCTCTCACTACAAAATTCTATAACCCAACATATTTGGTTCAACTATATACAATAAAATCACGAATTAATGGGATCACAATATTTCATGTTGGCCAAAAAAATGCCTTCACACTTAATGCATCTCATATGGGTCACACTTAGGCATTGTACCCTTTCACAATAAGCCTAAGTCACTTTTAGGTCATACAGAGACCCATTAATCTCTTTGACACTTCTCTGAGCATAATAAAAACATAAGATCACTTACAAACACAAAGTTATACACCTTATTTCCCATAGGACATCCTCAAATGATCACTATCACTTTAACTCACCTCTGAATTTACTCAAACAACTCAAATAGAGACCTTATACATATGAATGCCTTTAACGAACATACAGCCAACTTATTAAGAATTTTTCATACTCAATGCAGATTGATAACATCTAAAAAATACTCATAAATCAGCCCCAAAAGCTAATTCACCATAAAACATTGAAACAACATCTATAGAATCTTGAACATCCTTCTCGAGTCACTTGTAGAACATACATAGAAACACAATCAACTTTGAAACTTAGTAACTCTATATATACACACTTCAATATATTTAAATCCATATGCGAGATGCACCTAGGAGTCCCCTACCAATTTTATTTTTACTATAATAAAAAATTTGAATTTCATTTAGATATATGGTCCAAAAACTAGACATTGATCTTTCCTTCACAAATTCAAATATTCAAATGCAAATGGTCACTATTAAACTTCACATACTAATCTTGAATCTCATGACCTCTTAGCTTAGATCAAATATGATCCATTGATCTTAATCAATATTTAATGCATAGATACCAATGCTTAGACATTAACCTTTAGTCATGTTAACCTCATCTTGTGTAATCTAGGAATTTTTACTCAATGCACTTTGTCTATTTCTATGGAGCGACTCAATCTTTAATCATCAATGCTCATCCTTCATTCAAATGTGTAAATTCCCACTCACTGTTTGATCCTTATCATGTACCTTTACTTCATTGTTAAATATTGTGTACCGATCCTCATCTAACCTCTTGAAATTTTGGATCCATGCACACTTTTAATCTTACTCAAGATTTAACAATTGAAAAAATGACTATGGGGACCCTATCAATATGCTTGAGTAGCCATTTTTGTTCCTTAATAAATTCTACTAGCTTTGATGTAGGATCTCAAATTTGAATGAGATGATATCTTTACATAGGATAATCCAACCATATAAAAAATAGCTCTTAGGACCCTATTATGTGTTAGATATATCACTATTAAATTGACTTCTCATAAAATTCTTTCATAGAGACAAACATGTCAAAATATGTTTGGGAGACCAACTTTGCTCCTACATAACTTTTATCGTGCTTCAATGGATGATCTCAAATTTAGCATAGATAAACTAATATAAAAATTAAATAAACCAATATGATAATTTTATCTTGACACCTTCACATGTACAAGACACAACATCATCAAAATTCTCAGTCAACTCTTTCTACCACATTACAAAATTGGCTAAGTATGGGAGAACATAGTCAAAATGCTTGGGAGACCAACTTTGCACATCCATACATTTTGATGCACTACATAACATGATCTAAAAATTATCAATAATAAACTAGGTCAAAAATTTAAGAAACCCATATGATCACCTTCTTATGAGTAGTCTAAGCATGTGAATTCTTACCTCATCAACATGATTACTTGGCTATTTTTGGCCAACTACAAATTTGGCTAAGGAAAAACAGTGAAATCTATCTTAGAAGCCAACTTTACACTCTGATATATTTAATCTCACTTAGGTGCATGACTTGATATTTGGTGCATAACAAATAAGGACTAATATGATCATAACCATATGACCATCTCCCCTTAACTCATTCACATGTGGTAATGGTGATGTCATCAAACTACCAACTCAGAATTTATGCCATTGGACCCAAAATGTTTGGATAACTAGATGAATACCAATTATACACATAAGCTCTCAAATTATGGATAGTATATTAGGTACATTTTTAACATGCTCCAACCACCATACTCATCTCTAAACACCTCTAATTAGTCAAACTCTTAAGATCAACTAAGCCACCTTCAAGCATACTTAGAACATGCACATTGCACACTTTATCATTGTTATTTAGGTTATCAAAGAACTTGATCCTCTCACCAGGACACCTACATGACACCACCATGAAATCAATATCACAACTCTCTAATAATCTCCCCCTTTCTCATTGATTTCAAAAACCATCATTATATCAAAATATGGATCACCTTCTCTCTCTTCAAAGTAATCCCATAATAAGAAATTTCTCCCCAACAAGAACTTTCTCCCCATTTGACAAAATGAAAAAGTGGCCACCAACTAATATTGAGAACTTAAAAATACTATAAAATAGGAAATGACATTCTTATAAATATGATAAAAACTCCCCCTTGCTTTGAGCCTCTTCTTCTTGACTTAACAACCTCCACTTGTTCCAACCTAACACTCCCTTCAACCAAGCACTACAACCAATGAAGAAAGAACATAAAAAATAACTAAAGTATGATTCCACTCAAATAAAAACATCTGAGAGAGACTCCCCATAATAAATTGGAGTAATTTCACTTTCTTAGCATCTTCATATCTCCACATACCATGAAGAACCACCATGGAGGCTTACTAGACTTCTCTCTTAAGACACTTCCATGATCATCAATAAAGAATAATACCACTCAAAAATTAGGAAAGATGTTATAAACCAATTTTATAACTAATATTTAACAAATTCATTCTTTTCTCTTTTCAAGAAACTGAACAAAATCACTCTTTTTCTCATTAGGACAGTCTAGGCTACTTATAGCCCCACCTAGAAATTACAAAGTCCAAATATTTTAATAGACATAACTTCAGGACCTAAAACTTCATATCTAGATAATTCTCATACAACCCCTCAATCACACCAATTTTCAACAAAAATCACATCATCTAAAACATACTTCCTTTATAAATATACTAGTTAATTAGCCCTTTATTTTGACATAAATAAGAATAAATTGAGAACCACAAACATTAAAATTTATCTAAAGATTTATTTGAGCACTCATTTGGCCCATTAAAAAATTTAAGAAGCATTATATATCAACTCATAAGGTAGACCACTTTTCTAGCAGAGCCCAAAATCCTAAAGTCTTAAAACAAACAAAGTCAACATAGCACCTTCCAGTCAACATCCACTTTTGAAAATTATTGTACACATGGATACAACCATTACACACATTTGGACAAAGATTTGAGATTCTATACAATTTATAACCTTGACTTTATATAACCCATTTTAGGACCTTCAAGCTTTTAAGCATAATTTAGGAAACCTGAGCAATAACAAAATTCTCCAAATAGACTTTTAACATACCTTCAGATCATAAAACCACTTGGATCATGCTATAATAAGGTCAATAGACCTTTATATATATAAATATTACCTTGAAAAATCACAAACCCATCTTTTTTAATTGGGAACATTTGATTTTACATTGTAGACTATTTCAACAAAAAAATACCACAATAACACTTGTGTCTCCATTGAAAAGAGTCTCTTAAGAAGCATAGATAGAGACCTCATCTACACAAAAAATGTTTACCAAGGTGTGTAACCATGATTTTACCACAAATCCTCATATTTCTTCTCCTTCTTGGTCATCTTGTACTTAGAGTTCTTTTTCTTCTTCTTTAACTTAACAAAAATAACTACCTCATCCACTACATCATTCTCCTTTTATTCAATGATTGAATTTTCAATACATGGAGATAATACAAATTCATTACATGCATTTTCATTTTAATAATATTCCTTGCATCTTGGATTCTCATCACTAGGTACTTTTTCAACAATAGAAAAATGTTTACTTGGATCCATGCATACATGAAAACTCACCTCAACTAGTACTTTGGTCTTCCAATTGAGCTTAGTATATTAATTATCAACATGAGTAGACAATGAGGCCTCCTAAGAATCTTCAAATTCATAATCATTATCCACCATAGAAAAAAAATTACTTAGACCTTTAGTCTCTTCATGACTCATACTTACCACCTTTGGTTTCTATGTATTAACTTGTCTTCTTTCTTACACTCTAAAACCCTGATGAAACCTATTCTATCTTGTATACCTTTTCTTGAAAAATGCATCAATGTGACCTCTTTATTCACAATTGAAGCACACCAAAATTTTTACAAAAATATCTTTCTGCCTTTCTAGATTTGGACAATATGTTGCAATGTGTCCTAGTTCATAATAATTGTAGCACTCAATATCACTTGAAGGAAACTCAGCTTATATTACTTGAAGTGGATAATGTTTTTCAAAGTGTCCAACATCATGAAAATTAATGCACTCAACCTCACTTACACCTTTTGATGGATGACCCCCATCATAGTTTCAATCAAATTCATTCTTAGAAGGTATTTTACAATCTCTAGCTCTATGTCCAAACTGATTAAAAGTATAATAGTAACCATTGAAATTTTCATACCTCATGGCATTTGGTTGTCTAATCTAATTTGTATTTACTCTACCAGCACATTCATTCCTTATTTGATGAATTGTCTTCAAAAGATGCTTCACCTTGTTTACATTAGTCTTTATCTTGTCTTTAGTTGCAGTCTCTAGTTCTTTGTATCCAAGACCAATATTATCACTTTCATGCTTTTGATCATTCAAAATGTTATCTATATCACTTGATATTTTTTCAAATCTCAAAAATAACATTACCTTACTAGATACCTTATTTAACTCATATTTCAAAGATTCATTTTTTATTACATACCTTACAGATTCATCTTATTTAGATTTTAGGCTTATAGATAGGAATTATAATTGACAACTGAGATGTTTGACCATATCTTCATGCTCCTTGGCATATTCATCCATTATTTCCTCAATCACACTGAGTTTCTCTTCAAATTACTTGAGTTTATATTTCATCTTCTTATTTATCTTCTTTTCAATCTTCAGTTCTTCATGAGCATTAGACAATGTAGTCTCATACTCCACCTCATCTTCATCATCATCCAAATCACTCCAAGCAGACACCTTAAAATGTGAGAAAATTCCTTCCTCAACCATGAACAAAGCTTCATATTCAATATAACCATCATCTTCATGATCATATTCTAAGACACTATCTTCACTCTCTTCTGATGAGCTACAATCTTGTTTGGTGTATAGATTCTTCTTGTCCTTGAAGTATTTCTTGTTTTCAAACCTTCTAAATCCCATTTTCTTATATTATCCCTAGAAGATATTTTTACATCATCATGACCTTGATCATGCTCTTCATCATCATCCTTATTATACTTATGAAGCACTTATTAGCAAAATGTCGTATCTCACCATAATTGAATCATTCGAGGGGTAGCTTACCTTTATACTTTACTGAACCTATTCTCAATTTACTTGAAATCAAATAAATTAGTTCATCCACATCTATATCTAGAATGTCATCTTGTTTGATTTTCTTACCTTGAAACTTATTCCTTGTTTGCATTTTAGTCTTGAAAGTTGCTTCCTTCTTTAGAGGTGTATCATCATTATTCCTCATCTCATAGGTAGTAAGGGTGCCATGTAATTAATCCATTTTTAACTGAGTAAGATCATGACTCTCTTCTATAGTAGATACTTTTAGATCAAACTTGGGGGATAGAGACGTTAATACCTTTTGAACATTAGTATTCTATTCAAAATTCTCTCCAAGACCTCTGATGATGTTCACAACCTCATTATTTTTTTGTAAAAGGGATGCCACAATATCTTCTTCATTCATCTTGAGACTTTCAAATTTCATTCATGAGTTTGGAACTTAGCAAGCTTAACCTTTAAATCTCATTCAAAAATAGTTTTTAATTTATCTCATATTTCCTTGGTAGATGTGTAATGAATTACTTTGGTGAACTTAGCTTCTATAAGACCACAAGTGATGGCAATAATTGCATTAGAGTTGTTCTCAAACAAATTCTTATTTACAACAATATATGGAGGAATAGTAATGTAGCACTAAAATGTGCTCGCCCCACTAGTCATACTAATTCTCCACTAATTAAACTAATTCCTACTAATTTATCCCAAAAATTTCCTATTTTGTAGTCACAATAACCCCTTAGCCTAAGCCCCATACCCATAAAAATATCACATGTAACCTTTATCCTATCCTAAAAATAAATTAATCCCATCATTAAACTCCTAACAAATCCTATTAACTACTAACCTACTCCCTAATCCCATAAGCCAATTTAAAATTCAAGATAATCCTAACTACCCACCGACCACCCTATACTAGCCTATCCTAAACCCCTAAAATCCTATGAAGAGATTTTTAGAATTGAATAATTCTATAAATCTCTCTATTTTATCCCTTTTCGTCTATAATTCTCTATTCTATAGGATTCCATGGAATTAAAAATTCCATGGAAAATCCTCCACCCTAGATCTTAATGGCCTAAATTCAAATTTAGACCATAAGATATCCCTCCATTAACCTATAAAAATATGACACTCTTCCTTGCTCAAGCTAATGGAGAAGTCAATGATCAAGTGCATAATCCATTATCTCACTCATCAAACCAATCCAAGTAAAGTCCATATCCATTTATCTCAAGGAAGCCATTATCAAACTCACAATCAATTCAACATCTCGTGTCCACAAGCTCAAGCATTAGAATTTCAAGTCTTGAAATGAAGCTATGAGAAGGTAAAAATGAAGGTAAGAGTAATTCAATAATTATAATTTACCTTTTCTATCCATTTCTATTGGTGTCATTATTTTTAGGTTTGCATTATCATTTTAATAATATTTTCTTGAATCCTAAATTTGGTGTACAAGTAGGAACAACATAACCATCCACAACAAATTGTCATACATCAAACCCTAGGGACATAATGTATTTCCTCATCTTGGTAGTCTAAAAATAATAATTAAATACATTTAACATTGATGATTACTTAGTAGAGAAACCGACTTACATATTCTAATTAGCCATTGCACCTTGGAACACCTTCAAGCTATCAAGATCTTACCAAAGCACCTTACTCTGATACCAATTATTAGAAGTACAATCCACTAAGAAGGGGGGATGATTCAGTGGTGGAAAACAATCTAATTCAATTTCTAGACCTTTGAAATTATTTAATAATTTAATTGAAACATTCATGAAGCATATAATCATTAATATCAGGGGTCAATAAACATAAACAAGATCATATAAACAACATAAAATCTACATGGGAAACCCTCTTGTGTAATAAAACCTACTCTCAAGCCTAAAAAAAATTAGACTATTGTCCTATAAGATGATCACAAATAAGAAATTGATCACACCCTTTTGATCAAGAACCTTTGATCAAGTCTTTCTAACCTATAACCTTGATCAAGTTCTTCTAATCAAAGGTCTTTAGTGAAACATTATTTCACAAGGAGCAACTACCCCTAAGGAAGTTCAAGTCATTTAGACCATCCTTGGGAGTACACTTCTACCTTAGAGCTAATGTCTATAACACCTAATTATGTACCTCTTAATTATCTAACCCTTGCATAAGCTCTCTCTCTCTTTCTCAAACAAGCCTCTCACCTTCTTCACTCAAATAGTTGTCATATGCATACTCATATCCCTTTGCACAACAAAACACTATAATATCATCAATATCATGATTTATAGATCATACATACAATCCTTTAACTCCTCTACTCGTCAATCAAGTATTTGGGCACACTGACTCACCTCTGCTTTCCTTCACTCTCCAAAACTCTCATGTCCAAGCCTCTCACTACAAGAGTCTAGAACCCAAAACATTTGGTTCCAATATATAGATAAATCATGAATCAACAAGATCACAATATTTCATTTCAGCCATAAAACATGCCTTCACCCTTAAGGCATCTCATATGGGTCACACTTAAGCACTACCCCCCTTCACAATAGGCTTAAGTCACTTGTAGGTCCTATGGAGACCCATTAATCTCTTTGACACTTCTTTGAGCACAATAAGAACACAAGGCAACTTAAAAACACATAGTTCCACACCTTATGTCCCTGAGGACATCCTTAAATGATCACAGTCACTTTATCTCACCTATATGTATTCTCAAAAAACTCAAACAGAGACCTTATACATAGGAATGCCATTAATGAATATACAATCAATTTATTAATCATTGTTCATACTCAAGATAGATGGATCACATATTCAAAATACTCATAGGCCATTTGCATAGAGTGTATAACACTCCTCAAGAGCCAATTCACCATAAAACATCAAAATAATATGTACAGAAGCTTGAATATCCTTCTCAGGTCACTTGCAGAACATATATGAAAACATATTCAACTTTGGAGCTTAATAAATCTATCTATACACAATTATAAATATCCAAATCCATATAATCAAATGCAGCTTAGAGTCCTCTACCACTTTGATTTTTACTATAGTAGAAAATTTGACTTTCATCAAAAGATACCATCCAAAAACCATACACTAGTCTTTCCTTTACGAATTCAAATATTCAAATGCAAATCATCATAGTTAACCTTTAGACACTAAGCTTGAATCTCATGAACTCTCAGCTTAGATCAAATATGCTCCATCAATCTTGATCGATATTTAACATATAGGTTCCAATGCTTAGATATTAACCTTCAATCATATTCACATCATCTAGTGTAATCTAGGAACATTGACTCAATGTGATCCATTGATTTTTGTTGATCAACCTAGTCTTTAGCAATAAATGCTCACCATTTGATCGAATTTGTGAATTCCTGCTCTCTACTAGATCCTTATCTTGTACCTTTTCTTAGTCATTAAACATCATACACCTATCCTCATCTCACTGCCTCTTGACATCTTGGAATGATGTGCAAAATTGATCTTTATTGAGCTTTAACACTTTAAAAAATGACTAAGTATGTGGACTTTGTCAATATGCCTTTGTAACCAATTTTTATCCTTAATAACTTCTAATGCGCTTCGATGCAAGATCTCAAATTTGGACTAGATGATATCCTTACTAAGGATAATCTAATCATATAAAAAAAATATCCTAGAACCCTTGCACATGATATATATATCCATTAAAATTCCTTCTCTTAAACTTTTGTCACTGAGCCAACCATGTCAAAATATGTCTAGGAGACCAACTTTTCTCCTACATAACATTTACCACACTTCAATGGATTATCTTAAATTTACCACAAATGAACTAGGATCAAAAATAAATAAATCTATATGATCAATTTCTCTTGAAACCTTCACACTTGCAAGATACAACATCATATAAATGCTCACTCAGTTATTTCTAGCACATTGCAAAATTGGCTATGGGAAAACATAGTCAAAATGCATGGGAGCCCAACTTTATACATCAATAACTTTTGATGTGATACAAAACATAATCTAAAAATTATCACAAATAAAATAGGTTAAAAATTAAATACACCCATATGATCACTTTTTCATAGATCATTCACATGTGTGAATGTTAACATCATCAACATGCTTACTTGGCTCTTTCTAGCCAACTACAAATTTGGATAAGTATGGAAAAATAGTGAAATCTATCTTAGAACTCAAGTTATCACTCTCATATATTTAAATAAACTTTGATGCATGGATTTATATTTATATTATATTAACTATGGACTATTATGATCATAACCATATGACCAACTCCCCTTGACTCATTCACAAATGGCAATGGTGACATCATCAAACTACCAACTCATAGTTTTTAACACTGGACCCAAAGTGTCTAGATGAAAGCTATGGAAAACTAGATGAATAACACTTATACATAAAATATCTCAAATCATTGATAACATCTTAGGGACCTTTTTCACATGAACCAACCACCATACTCATCCCTAAACACCTCTGATTAGTCAAACTATGAAGATCAACTAAGCCACCTTCAAACATACTTAGAACATGTACATTACACACATTTTTATTATTATTTAGGCTATCAAATCACTTCAGACACTCACTAAAACACCTCTATGACATCACTATGATAACTCTCTAACACTTCTTACATAACCTAGTGAATATGCTTATAAATTAATAAATCATCTTATTTGAATCAATAGATATATTAAATGATTCATTAAATAAATCTAAATCTTGTTTAGTTTAACCAAAACAATCTCCCAACCAATATTCGATATATGTATAAGTATTAATAATACTCATAGGAAGGCTAATAAATTCTTGACAAGCATTACCTTTTAAATTTTGTGAAAAGAAACTAAAATTAGTGAAAACTAACTTGAAATCATCTAAATAAACATCCCAAGACTCAGTAGGGATACCTAAGATTTTCAATATATTAATTCTTTTTAGTACTATTATTTTACTAGGATTGAAACAAATATTAATTGGATTTCTATAAATCCAACGATTAACTTAGGGTCAAGCAATATATTCATCAAAATATAGTTCATTATCTATTATTATGATTGATTTACATCGTATTATAGACTTGGATTTAGGTCTTGAACTATCTATTCAAATTTTTCTTCCATTTCAAGTTTAGTAGATTCCACTACTTGACTAAATTGATTTAAATCTATAGTTGTATTGGAATTATTATAAAATTAATATATAAAGGAATAATAAAAATTTTAGATATAAAAAATCAAAAGGACAATGTATTATATGGGGAGGATTAGCAATTAAAAAATTATATTCCCTTTATTAATAGATTTGATGAATCTATTCTAAAACATTGAATTGATTTAACCTATGAAGATTTACATCCCAATCATTTTATAATTCTATCTATTTTAATTTCTTGGTTATAATTTTAAGAATATAAGATACATCATAAGGTTTATTATGCGAATAGAAATGAGTAATATTAGAAGTAATAATAAATTGATCTTCTACAATATCAATCAAAGGATGGATAACAGGATAAAGACCTCTAATGATCCAGGGTAAGAGGAATAAAACAAAAGATAAAAAAGAAAAAGAAAAATAAGATTTCTAAAAAATGTCCCCATTGGAGTTGCCAAATTTGTTGACAATGAGAAATGTGATGACAACAATTAGGCTCTTTTGCCTATCATGAAGGTTAATATATAATCATTAAAATTTAATTATAAGGATATAAAGACTAAGAATTTATAATAAAGATACATAGAAGTGGTTTTTAAATAGTCTCATGAAATAGTAAGTATGTCAGATATTGAACAACGCTTAAATATAATTCAAAAATCATGTCTCTAAATATTATAATGAATCAAAACATAGCTATGTTATCGAACCTATCCAGCAAATAAAATGTATAGATAAGGTAGTTCCTTGAAGGAAATATCTCTGATCCTTTGTAATTATGTTAAATTAAATATTTCAATAATATATTGTTATCTCATAAGCTCAAAATATATCAAAATAAAATAAAGAAAACAAGCCAAAGGATAAATAAAATAAATAAAAATAGAAACCAAAGATCAAAACAAGTACTAACATATTAATCTAATAGCAAATAGAATAGTACTAAGCTAACTAACCAAAATAATGAAATAAATAATTAAATTTTTAAATATCTATCTACCTTATGAAATAATAGTGTAGCAAGACTAAGTTAATGAACAGTAATAAAAGGAGATAAATATTAATCTAGGAAATAGTAAAAGATAAATCGAAGAATATTACTACTTTCTATAAATATTAACTAACTAAAACAAAAATAAACTAATAAATAAAAATAAATTAAGATAAAGACTTAACTTAAGAATAATTTAGTAAACTATGAAAATTTAATAAAATAATGATTAGATGAAATAATCGAAACCTATATAGCAATAAAGAACAAAAAAACTTAGAGAAAAAAGGAAAATAAAAGATAATTAGATCTAAAATAATTATTTAAATTAATCTAATCTAAAAATAGTCTAATCTAAAATAGAAAATTTGAAAATAAATATTCATGTTTAAAAATAAAATGGGGAGCCTTGAGACAAGAGTTATCTTAGAATATACTGAAATAATATTTGTTGAGAAACATACATTTAAAATACATAGTCTTTAAAAGGATGAAAAATCATAACTGAAAGATTTTAAAAATGTCTCAATGTCACATCCAATTTCCTCTAATAAAGTGTTAATGTATTAAATGATGGATTATAAGACCAATGAT
>JARHVA010008416.1:312500-330000 GCA_037957365.1 Torreya grandis
TTCTCTATGGTTTGAGGTAAAACACTTAGATAATACTCTCCCTCTATCAGTTGATTGAACCTTTGCGATTATACACAAGGCAAGTTATGGATCATGGATCTATTTGAGTAGCTCATTTCTATTGTTGTAATAAGTATATTATATATTTAACATTATATGATATTTTACCTTATTACTTGATGGATATTTAACACATTACTAGCTATGTAATTTGTAATTTTTTTAAATTATAAATAGTAGTGATTGTAAGATTATTCATTACTGATTTATGGTTTTGATCAGTATTTATTGCACTTGATTTATTTACTATACTTAATTAAAATTTATTCACTTTGTAGTTTAGTATTTTATTTAAATACTAGATGGATCAAATTATAACCAATGAGTTAATTTATATCATATAAATTTTTTCATTAGATTCATTTAGTAGTTAATAATAAAATTAATTGGATAATTTTAAATTAAGTTATATGTAATTTGATGAGAAAAAAATTAATGTAATTGTTTGTTAACCCATTGGGGTCTAACTTTTGGTATTAGATCTTAAGTTCTAGATGTTTGACCTAATCAGGACACTAACATAATTATATTATCCTAATTTCAGTGATGATAATGGTTCAAGGTAAATCAAGTGGAGAGGGACCTTATAATGAAAACTTTAAATGTCATCATAATCATCTAGTAGGATAAAAAACTACAAAACTTGATCAAATTCTTGGTATCAAGAATGAGACTAGAGACAAAATAGCATCTCTATAGTGAGAAATATATGGACCAAAATAGGAATATGAATAAGATGTTTTATAATATAAATTGAAGAACAATAATTACCCTAGGAGTAGGGGTATGAGGAAGGTCTTCAAGTGGTTAGATTTCAAATAGGTGCAGAGATTGCATATGACATGAATAAAGTTAATCCACCCATGTTTGATGGCACATTTTTTGGTGATTGGGTTGAATCTTGGCTCACAAAAATGGAAAGTATTTTTACATCTAGAACTATTCCTAGTTGATTAAGGATATGTGGGGAGATTAATAACTATCTGGTGAATCAATACATTCATATACTAACAAGAATATTGAGATAAGCCTTGATTATGTCACTACCACATGGGAGTAGTTTGTGACTCTTTTTAGAGCATGATGGTTAAATTATCTTTGTTTTGATAAAAAATTGATAGATTTACAAAAATTGAGGCCAGGGGATTTATTGGTGAGTGGATACTGGGACCATTTTACAAATCTCTTAAAGTATGTATTGAAGTATCAGAAGGATGAGTATTTCCAAATTAGGAAATTCATTATGAGCGTAAAAATGCAAATTGGGTGTGAAGTGTATGTGCATGGACCATACTCCATGAATTAAGTATTTGAACAGGCATTACAAAATAAGAGAATAAGTTAAAATCACTTGAAATGGTCATAACATTTTATGAAAAAGTTTAGTAGTTTCAAGATGCACTTTAAGAAGGATAACTAGAAAAGAAATGGTAAATCCAAGAACTGGTGCAAAAATCAAAATGTAATATTTGGTAATGCTTTTAGAAATAAAAAATAGGGAGGTAATTTTAGAAAAGTGTTAAAGGGTGAAAATAATGGTAAGAGGAAGGTTCCATTAGGTATATGTTTCACTTATGGAGGAGAAGATTATGCTAAGGATTATAATTAGTGGAAAACAAATGGAAAGAATAAGAATAAAACCTTTTATTCATAGTAAAGAACTTTTAAACAATATATTCATGTAGTAGATGATAGTTGACACGTTGAATTCTATGCCTCTCCCATCACTTCCTTAGGTAATCTATTTGAACATCCATTTAATATTTTGATTTATACATGAGCTATTAAATTTTTTTTATTTCACCTAAAATGCTGAGTAAATTATCTAGGAAAGCTAATTTTATGGTAAATGTATGGTTAGTATAGTATGGGAATGTGTCCATGGCAAAGGTGTATAGGTGTCTCATAGAGTTTGGCATCAAATTGAAGGAATTCACTACCATGATTAACCTTTATCAATTTCCACTAGGGTCATATGATGTGATCATAGGAATAATTTGGCTCTCTAGGCACAAATCCAAAGTTGACTCTTTCCTTAAAATGGTTAAATGTTTGGATGATTTGGGAAACTAAACCCAAATTTAAGGAAGACAAAGGGAATTAAAGAATAATAAATTTTTATCCATTTGGTAAAAAAAGGCTCAATATAAGGGATGAAAATAATTTACATTCAAATGGATGATGTTGGTGAAATTAGGAAATCTACTTTCTAAGACTATCCCTTTGTATGATAATTTTAGGATGTTTTTCCAGAAGATTTTCTAGGACTGCCTCCTTAATGATAATTTGATTTCACCATTAAAATCATTATAGGATCTGAACTATAGTCTAAGGCACCCTATAGGATGAAAAAAAATGATATAGTTGAGACAAAGGAACTAATCCAAGAGATGTTAGCTAAGGGTTTGATTTTGCTAAGTGTTTCACCATTGGGTGCACCTATAATCTATTTCAGGAATATAGATAGAAACCTTCACTTGTGTGTCAAATACCACATGTTTAACAAATAAATGATCAAGAACATGTATCATTTACCTCACATTGATTATATGTTTGATTAAATGCATGGTGCTACAATATTTTCAAAGATTAATCTTTAGGCAAGGTACCTTCTATTGAGAATTTGAGAGGATGATATTATTTGGACAACATTTTAAAATCATTATGGGCATTATAATTTAACAAGTACTTGATTTTGGGTTAACAAATGCACCAATAACATTCATTAATCTCATAATTAGTGTGTTCATAGATTATCTTGATCAGAGCATGCTAATATTTCTAGATTACATTCTCATCTACTCCAAAAGTGAAGAAGAGCATGTTGAGCACTCACAGTGTATTTTAAAATAATTGGGGAAGCACACAATTTATAAACAAAAATTTACACATGATTTATTTCAAATAATTTTACAATACTTGGAACACATAATGTCAAAAAAGGGAATTTTAGTGGATCTAGTTAATATTAAGGCCATTCTAGATTATTCAACACCCAAAAACGCTCATGAGGTGTGTATCTTCAGGGGATTAATAGGTTAAAAAAGTTTAAACCAAATTTATCTAATATAACTAACCCAATTACCTCTCTTCAATGTAAATATCATTCTTTTATGTGGTTAGATAAGTGAGAGGAAGCCTTTCAAGTTTTAAAATAGAGGATTACTTAAGCATTAGTGTTATGAATTTTGGATTTGAATGGACATTTTCAATGATAAAAATGATTTAAAGTATGGTTTAGGTGGTGTTATCATGTAGGATGGTTTATTTATGGATTATGAATATAAGAAACTAAAACCTTATGAGGTTATTTATGTTCCTCATGACTTTGAACTTTATTCCATGGTTACAATTTTGGAGGCATTATTGATAGGTAGGAATTTATAGCTTAAGACTAATAACTTGGGTCTTAAGTGTATATTCACCTAACCTAAATTCAATGCTCATCAAAAGTGATGGTTACAGTATAATTCAAATTATGGTTTTGATATCAACTACATTAAGGGAAAAGAGAACATAGTTGAGATGCCCTTACCCATAGAAGATACATTATAGCATTGGATACAATAAGGAGTACTTTAAAATGTTAAGTATCAAACTACTCTCCTAGATATGAGTTCTATAATTAGATTAAGAAATCATTGGCTAAACATTCTCAAGATCATAGGTATTAGTGTTTTAAATTTGAGAATGATAGGATTTTAAGGTACAATGGAAAAATATAGGTTCATAATAAATAAAATTTTAGTAATATATTACTAAATAAATTCCATAATGCACCATATTTAAGGAATCATGGAGTGACTAAGATGTTAACAGAGTTAAAGCCATTATATTTCTAGGAAGGAATTAATAACGATGAAACTAATTTTGTGTCTAAATGTTTGTAGTGTTATCAAGTCAAGGCTAAACATGTACAACCTAATGGATTTTTATACACACGTTTCATACCCAAATAGAATTGGGAAGTTATTAATATGTATTTTGTCCAAGGTTTTCTTATGTATATAAACTATCATGACATGCTCTTGGTAGTTGTGTATACACTTACATAGTTAACTCATTTTATTGTCAATAATTTAAAAAATGATGCAATTATGCTTTACAAGAGTTTTATGAAGGAGATTTATAGGTTGCATGGGTTTCTATAAAATATTATCTTAGATAGAAAACCTAAGATGACATCTAGGTTTTGGGAGACTTTTAATTCATCCTTGGGAACTTAGTTGAACTTCAGTGTATCTTAGAATATAAAAACACATGGATAAATATAAAGGATAAATCAGATATTGGAGGATATTTTCTAAATGTATTGCATGGACTAGTAATAAAAAATAGGAATAATCCCTACCATGAGTTGAGTTTTCATACAACAACTCATACCAAATAACTACTAAAATGGCTCCTTTCAATTCATTATATGGTAGGAGGTAAAAGACACAAATTAGCTAGGATAAATTGTAAGATAGTGTCATTTTTAGCCCTCATATGATTGTAGAATGGACAAATAATCAAATTAAGATATATATTGACCAAAGCTAATGATATGTGGAGAAATTATGCTAATACAAAAAGAATAAAAAGGAAGTTCTCAATTGGAGACAATGTTTTTCTATGGGTTAAACCCAAAAAAAATGCAATAAAGTTTGGGAAATTAACAAAGTTATCACTTAGATATGTGAGACAATTTGAGATTATAGAAGTAATTAATCATGTAACTTAAAGGCTTGTATTTCCACTAGATTCAGCTCAAATGCATAATTGTTTTTATGTTTCATATCTTAAGAACTATATTTTTCATCCTACACATGTTTAGGATTGTAATTCATTATAGGTTCAAAATATAAGGGTTGTCACAAAAAAACCAATCAGAATAATTGATACTCTCAATCATATATTATGTAATAGATAAGTATCATAGTGCAAGGTCTAGTGGGATTAATATTTTGAGGATAGTGGTATATTGGACTATGAGGATTTCTTGACGTTATTTCCTTATTTGATTATGTGATACTTCTAGTGAATATTATTTATATTTTACCAAACTCTTTTTAAATTTTAGAACACTTGTTGAAATAAGTGTCATTGAGATGATGACCTATTATAGGGGGAAGGTTGTAAAATTATATTTTTTTCTCTAATAAATTGTTAAAGCATTAAATGATGGTTTATGAGACTAATTATTGGTAGTGTTGATATTTAATTACGATTTGGATTTGTATATGTTGCATGATTTATAGTTATATTACTTATTTCATTATTAATATATGAATATATAGTTGCATATGTTTTATTATCTTTTATGATCATCATTTTTTCATAATAATTTTATTTACTAGTTTAGTATGGTTATATGCTAATGGTTTTTTTAAAATTTTGTATTAGCTACCAATTTATTTGATAAGATAGATACAATAATATGCCACCTTCCTACATAATTTAGAGGGAGAGTATAATCAGAGAGGGTGGTGTAGATAATGATAATTGGGGTAGAGAAAGCTATGTTCAACCTATACACACATCATTATTAGTTTAAAAAAATAAATAAATGATATTTCATTATTTTTTGGTTATAGATAAGTCTTAATACTTTTAATTCATTATGAGACATGATTTAATCATGTATGTTAAATATTTGCTATGTTGGGCAATGTTGTTTTTCACTTGATTATATCAGGGATAAAAATGAGTGCATTGATTTAGTTGATTTAATTATGTATCTAGTTTTTTTAGTTATATTACTTCTATGATATAACTTGGATTATAATAGGTTGCTTGATTTATATCATTCTTCTATGTCTTTACAATCCTGCTATATCTTTGTGTATTAATAGTTCAGGTGTTATTTATTTTTGTTTAAAATGCTTAGTTAACTTGATTTGGATATCATTGTCTTCAAGGATGAAAGTGAATTAGGGACAAAAATGGATAAACTACACAAAATAATCAATTTCAAATTATCACTTTGAGGTTTTATCCATAACGAGATTTTTTCATACTTAGGTAAATAGTTCACCATAACTTATAGGGGAAAAATTAACTTTCTTTTGGAAGTCATTTGAAATAATAATTATGATGTTATCTTGTTAAAAAAAACAAAAAGGTAAGGCATTAGGGTTTTCTATAGACATTTATATGATTATGGACATTTGACCTTGCCAATGAAATGATGTCAAGCTAATCAATTGCAATTATTGCTTATGGAATTCTGAATGTGTGTTTAACAAAAGAAATAATAGTGTGGAGAATTGAATAGGGGAGTTAGATGATGGGAAACTTGAACAATAGTATGATACATTGGTTGTCATGCAAGATATGCATGGAAAATGGAAAGAGAATAACAAAGATAAGGAATTAAAAGCAAAGACATAGTGAAAGTGAGACAATAATTCAAAGCACAATAAAAAATGAAAAAAATCCATGTTCCACATTTTTGGACTATGATCTTCAATTACCAAGTCAGTCTTGATTTAATAGTTTGAAAATTTTAAGAAGGAAGTGTTATGGTTTTATGTCATAGGTTTTTCTACATTTATTAAATATATGGAAGATTTTATTCGATAAAAACCTAGTTGAAAACTCTAGGATTTTTGGTATATAGACCTAAAGATGGAATTTCATTCCATCTTCAGTCCTATAGAGCTAAGTAGTGAATCTTGTTTGATAAAGAAATCATAATTATTATTTTGAGAATCAATATTGATTGATATAAGTATAATCTAGTATATTATTAAATGTATTGTCCTTTGAATTTGTTGACCCATTACCTTATTGGGGATTCTGATTTGAAGGGTTTTTATCTTAAGTACCTTTTATCAAATTCTGGTTTGAGTATTCTAAACAAATGTACAAAGAATATTTAAGTTGATTATGATGTCTCCCAAGCCTTGGAGATTTTATCCAGCTATAATAATTGAAAATATATATGTGTTAAGGTAATAATAATTAAGATTTTCCTAATGATGTAGAAAAATAGGCCAACCTTTTGGAGGCCATGACTTTTGATCCATAGCTTTGTTTGAGCTCTTCCACATGACAATATCATTGTCTCAAAAATTTTATTACTGTCCTAGAAGTTTTACCTACCTAGGGATGTTTTTGATATTTTTGGAGGCCATATACGATCATACGAGGCTCCAAAATTGTAATTTAACTATTATTTTGGAAATTTTCTATTTTCAAACATTATATATTTTTAGAATCAGCTATTAACTTTGGTTTAATTTCATCCCATAGTCTAATTATAGTATTTATTATATTTTAAGATATTTTTATAGCTATGCACGCTTGCATATGAAACTATTATAAATAGTAGTTGCTAAAAATAGATGTTTTTTTTTACATTTAAAAAAATATTTATGTAGACTCTAATTTCTAAGTTGAGGCCTATTTAATCAAGGTTTTGGTTTATAATTATTTTAATTCATTCAATAGAAATCAATTTTGAGTATTTTTTCAAGATCTTGGCCTATTGGTAATTTATTTGTCTTTATAATTTTTTGATTTCATTATGTCGTATCAAAGCAATTTCGAATCTTGGAGTAAGTGATGGTGAGAGGACAAAAAGGTATTAAAAAAATGAACCAAACTATACAAGAGCTGTAGATAAAGTACAATAGTTAATAGTCGTTATCACCAATTAGGTAAGAAGAGAAGGTGGTGATGAATCTGAGGGAGACATAGATCATGATGAATAAACTCATCAAGAATAAGAATAGCAAGAGAAACCACCATTGATGGAAGAGAGGATGTTTAGGTATTTATATGGAAGGAATGAAGGAATCAAAGTTGATGTTATAGATTATGGAGGTAGTTTAAAACCATAGGATTTAATAGATTGGATGAATAGCATGGAGAAGTTCTTAAAATAGAAGAATATTAGAGAAGACAAGAGGGTAAAGTTTTAATTCATGAAATTCAAAGGTCATGCAATGATTTGGTGCGATCATATACAGAAAGAGATACAAAAAAAAATTTAAATAGAAGATTAATTCATGGATAAAGATGGAGAAGTTGAGGGATAAATTTCTTTCTGTGAATTATATGCAAACCTTATACAAAATATTTCAGAATTTGAGGAAAAAAGACCATAGTATATAAGAGTATACAAATAAATTTTATAGGCTTTCTATATGAGTGGAGCATGATGAAACAAAAGAATAGTTGGATAAAATGTATGTAAATAGTTTTAAATTTACTATTCAAGATGAATTAATTATGCATAAAATACTTAGAAGGGATGAGACTTATCAATTAGCTTTGAAGATATAAGAAAAACAAAATAGATACAATTTCATAAGAATGTCTCTTGGTCTAAGAATAGGTAGATCCCTTCCAAATAGGGGATGAGGTGTCTTTAATATAACTATAGGTGGGTCTAATACGAATAGATGTTAATCATCACATAGTGCATAAAATCAAGATGATAATAGGCAAGGGTTTTAATTCTAACCAAGAATAAGAGGATTTTAGAGAGGATGGGGTTATGATGGTGCTAGAGGATGGTTTATGAATCAGTGTATATCTTATGTCTATTATAGGTTTGGAGAATAAGATAATAGATAATCTTAGTATCCACACTATCAATATCAATAAATTATGCAATAAGATCACCTAAGAGTGAATCTAGTTGAGGCTGAGATCAAAGAGTAAAATATAGAAATTGCATCTATAGATGTTGGAGAGAATCTCATGATGAGAAGAACCATGATTACTCTAAGTAAATAACAAGTATAGAATAAATAAGGTGGTTAAGCATGGTTTCAATCAAATATTTTTTGAACAAGATATACTTAAGTGGAAAGGTATGCAAAGTAATTATAGATGGTAGTAGTTGTGAAAATATGATTTTTAAAGAAATGATAAAGAAAAGAGACTAGAACTATAACATGAAAAGCATCCTAATCCTTATTGGATTTCATGGTTTAATAAGATAAATTAAGTTACAATAAATAAAAGTTGCTTAATTAAATTTTTTATAGGAAAATATTATAATGATGAAATATGGTGTGATGTTATTCCAATGGATACATGTTATGTGTTATTGGGAAGATCATGTCAATTTAATAGGAAATTAATTCACGATGGATCAAAGAACACGTATACTTTTTGGAAAGGTGGTACAAAGGTAGTTTTATTACCACTTAAAGAGGAAGAGAATACATAAAGGATTATCTCTACTAAAGAATTTATCCTAGATATGAATGTGTCAGGTTGTTGTTATGTATTAGTAGCAAAAAATGAACACACAAAAGTCGTACAAATACCAATAGAAGTAATAAGAATGTAGAAATAATATTCATATGTTATGTCTAATGAGTTAATAGATGGTTTACCATTGAAAAGAGATATCCAACATCACATTGATTTGATTCTATGATCAGCTCTACTCAATCAAACAACTTATAAGATAAATCCAACATAACATGTAGAATTAAATAAATGAGTTTCTAAATTGTTAATAAAGAAGGTAATAAGGGAGAGTATGAGTCCATATGCAATAGTAGAATTTATAAATCTAAATAAAGATGGAGGATAGAGAATGTGTGTGGATATTAGGGCAATTATTAAAACTACAATCAAGTATAGTATTCCTATATGTGGATTGGATGATATCATGGATGTGCTTAGAGGAAAAAATTATTTTACCAGGATTAATCTAAGGAGTGGTTATTATCATATTCAAATTCATGAAGGAGATGAGTGTAAAATTGCATTCAAGATTGGGGATGGCTTATATGAGTGGATGGTGATGCCTTTTAGATTATCTAATGCACCTAGCATATTTATAAGGATGATGAATACATATCTATGAGAACATATTCATAAGTTTGTAGTTGTTTATTTTGATGATATTTTGGCATTTATTAAGACTAGATAATAACACTTACAACATTTAAGAATGGTTATAGTTTTTTTACGAAAGGCGAAGTTATATGTAAATTTTAAGAAGTGCAGGTTTATGCAAAATAGTTTGGTATTTTTAAGTTTTGTAGTTTCAATAGATGGTGTGAAAATGGATGAAGAAAAGATAAATCCAATTGTTGAGTGGCCTATTCAAAAAAATCATTATAGAGGTAAGAATTTTCCATGGTTTAACAAATTTTTATAGAAAATGTATTAAAAAATATAGTAGTATTGTGGCACCAATAATAGATTGCATGAGAAGGAATGAATTTACATGGACTAGAGCAGCTACAAAAAGATTTGAATTTTTGATGAAGAAGATTACAAAAATCCCAATTTTAGCATCACCATATTTTTAAAAAGTGTTTTCGGTTTATTGTGATTCTTCATTTGTGGTAATTGGTACTATGATGAGTCAATAAGGAAAACCAATAGCATATTTCAATGAGAAATTTAATGAGGTAGGGACAAAGTATTATAATTATAATGTTGAATTTTATGCAACTATAAAAGCATTAAGACATTAGAGGCATTACCTAGTGCCTAAGTATTTTATGCTATTTACATATCATGAGGATTTAAATTATGTGAATACACAAAAGAATTTGAATAGTAGGCATGCAAAGTGGGTTTATTTCTTGCAGGGGCATACTGTTGTGTTGAGACATAAATCAAGAAAATTGAATCAAGTAGCTAATGCATTGAGAAAAAGAGTATAATTATTAACTACAATGGTGACTGAATTAGTTATATTTCAAACTATTAAAGAGCTATATAATACTTATCCATATTTTGTTAAGATAGTTAAGTAGTGTAGGAATCCATTAACAGGTGGGATAGATGATATTCATGATGAGTATCTTATACATGAAGGTTATCTCTTCAAAGGGAAATAATTATGCATTCTATTTGGGTTTATATGAGATAATATAATGACAAAATTACATAGTGGTGATTTGGTTGGACATTTTGGTAAGATGAAGACAAAAGCTTTGGTGGAGGAAAAGTAATTTTGGCCAAAGATAAAGAGATACGTGACAAGGTATATTTCAAGGTGTAGAATATGTTAGGTGGATAAAGGAAATGCATAAAATATTCGATTATACATGTAATTACTATTTCCAAGAGGACCATGGACATATTTAAGTGTGTATTTTGTATTGGGATTACCAAACACATAGAGAGGTAATGATTCTATTTCTTTTTTATACAAATTTTCTAAAATCATTCATTTTATTTCATGTAAAAGAAATAATGATGCCACAAGAGTTCCAAAAATATATTTTAATTATATAGTGAGATTGCATGGTGTTCTAGAAACTATAACTTTACATAGGGACATGAAATTTCTAAGTCATTTTTGGATGAATTTGTAGAAGAAGATGGGTACTAAGATATAATTTAGTAGTCCATATCACCCACAAATAGATGGATAGATAGAAGTTGTGAATAGGATCTTGGAATTTTTTTTGAGATACATAGTGAGAAAGAATCCCAAGCAATGGGATTTGGATTTACCACAATTTAATTTTGCATATAATAGTTTAGTGAATAGAAAAAAAAAATGTCACAATTTTAAATTCTTTATGGGATAAATCCTATTTGTAATTTAGATTAATTATAATTACCGATTGCAAATCAAATTAGTGATGATACAAAAGCCTATGCAGTAGTTTCAAGGAGTAAGAAGAAAGTTACAAGAAAGTAATGAGAAATATAAAGTAGCAATAGGTTCTAGAATAATATCCAAGGTATTTTAAAAATGAACGTTGTTAATGGTTTACTTGAGGAAAGAAAGATTTTCAAAAATCACGTACAACAATTTGAAGTATAAGAAAATTGGGCCATGTAAAATTATGAATATAATCAATGACAATGCTTATAGGATGAGTTTATCACAAAACTTTGATATATCTCTCATATTTAATGTTTCATATTTATATTAATTCTAGAGATAATATGATGAAGGTGATGAATATGTATAAGTAAATTGTCTTCAGTAGATTCCAAAGAAAAAGAAGGAAACAATAGTGCAGGTTTTGGACATGAAGATAATGAACACAAGGCAAGGGAATTATAATAGGTATTTGGTACAATGAAAAGAATTGTAATAAAAAACAACACTTGAATTAAAGAATGGGAGATGACAAAGATTGACTAAAAAAAATGGCAAAAGTATAATTAGGTCAAATTTTAGGAGCTGAGTTGTTTTCAACCAGTGGAGAATGGTGTAGAAAAATAGGCCAACCTTTTGAAGGCCATAAATTTTGACCCATAGCTCCATTTGAGCTCTTCCATGTACTAAAATGACTATCTCAAAATTTTTGTTTCTTTCTTAGTTAGGTATACCTATCTACAGATATTTTTGGAGGCCATACATGATCATTTAAGGGTCTAAAATTACAATTTAATTTTTTCTATTATTTTTTTTTTATTTTTATAAATTTTTTATTTCTAGGATCAAATGTTAAATTCAGTTTAATTTGATCCCATAGTATAATTATAGTGATTAGGATATTTTAGGAGATTTTTAGATCTACACACTCTTGGATGTGAAACTAATATAAATAAAAGCTGCTAAAAATAAATATTTTGTTAGATTTTAGTTTTTTATTTATTTTGCATGTAGACTTTCATTTTTGAGTTGAGGATTATTTAAACATGGTTTGGGTTTGTAATTATTTCAAGTTATTCAATACAAATCAATTATGAGTATTGTTTCAATATCTTGGCCTATTGGCAATTTATTTGTCTTGATAGTTTTTTTGTTTCATTACCTAAGATATTTAAAATTAATAATACCCTGAGAGTTTATGGCAAGTTATAGATGAATAAAGGAAATATCTAGAAATAAAACCATTGTATAACACACACAGATATATATATATATATATAATGAGATTATAATGAGATATAAATATCTTATGTGTTTTGAGTGATTATTCACAAGCTTGAGTTTGGAATTGTAGTAAAATATGTATATGATCATTCAGGTTATAAACATATAGTTGATACATTTTGGGAAAATATTAAGTGTAGTGAGACCCTTTTGTTCACTCATAATAGTGAGGTTGATTATATTCAAATATGTAAATGATAGTACAGTTAATCCAACTAAATATTAAGCTTGAATTCATATTTCACCTCTTCTTGAACCAGTTGGAGGTTTTAATGGATGTTTCCAAAAACTATAAGATTTACATAAATTTATAAAGATGTATAAAATAAACATCAAAGTTTATTGATCTAGATGAGAAATTTTAATTTAACGGTATGTATGACCAGATTATGAATACATATGAATAATTAGTGTATAACTAGTTTTTGAATGGTTATTTTGAGATAAGTTATAAACATCTCATTGTGTATATCAGGACCATAGGATGATTATTATCATACATGAAATGAATGTAAATACTAAGATATCCATTCAAGCCTAAAATTATTACATAACTAATAGAGTTGCATGAAATATTGAGTGAAATTAAAAAAATGAATATTATTCATAATAGATTTGAGTAAATATATATAAGTAAGTTGATGTTCTTAATTTATAAAATTGACATTAAATACAATGACCATACATGAGTAAATTATATACCTATTATTAGATTTCTATTATGTATGAAATACCTCTTTTATTACTATAAATAGGATGAAGCATAACCAAAATGAATTGCAAATCTATTACAGCCTTTTAACTATTATAATATGTTGAATTAAATTATGTTATGAAATAGAATGGATTGCATGAGTTTTCATGTTGACTTAACATTTCTATCATTTATAAGTACTTGCATATATTTAAATTATGATAGAAATATATGTTAGAAATAAATATATAGAACAACTTCATTATTGTTCTAGTCTAATGAATATATCTAGTATGAAATATAATACTTTGACAAATCTATGTAACCATCTTGATTTTAAAGTGATTTGAAATATTTGGATTCATCACTGATGTTTGTTTACATTATTTAATGTTATATGGGATTAGTTCATGTCAAATTTGTAATATTCTAATTTATAATCTTTATATTTAGAATTTATTTGGATTAAAGGAGATAGATATATGAGTATGTCATTGGGTAACTCATATACATATCACATGATATCATGTGATAGTCATGATTAAGTAGCATAGAGTTTTTGGTGATTGAAATGAATCATATTATTAAATATTAATTATATAATGAAAACTTCAGCTTAAGTAATGTCATAGCTGAGACATTATCATTTTAACGTACTTCTAGTCTACATGTGTATGATAATTTCATTTAGATAAGGGATTGTATTCCAAGGTCTATTTGATTGATGCATGTAATAGTGATAGTACACACATAGGTTTTGGGTTTCATAATCAATTTATTTATAGTTTTAATTTTCTTATCTTCTCCTACATAAAATGTAAGGACACTCCCAATGGAGAGGTGTGAAATATAGCATCGATATGTGGTTGGAGGTAAAACAATCAGATGATGCTCTCCCTCTATCAGTTGTTTTAACCTTTGGGATTATACTAATTCTACGTTATTGATTTTACTACTATTTTAGTATCTCATTTTCACTATTGTACTCATTGTATTGTATATTTAAAAACATAATATATTATAACTTATTATTTGATGGATATTGAACATAGTAGCAAGTTTGTAATTTATAAATTATTATTTAATTATAAATAATAATAGATGTAAGCCTATTAATGGTTGATTTAATTATTTTTATAGTATTTATTTCACTTTATTGATTTACCATAACTAATTTTTATTCATCTTGTAGTTTGATTATTTATTTGAATACTAGATGGATTAAATTATAACTAGTGGATTAATTTATACTATAGTATTTATTACTTTAGATTCATTTATTAATCAAGAATTAATTTAATTATATATCTATAAATGAAGCTATAAATAATTTCATGTGATCAAAAAAATAACGTAGTGGTTGGTTATCATAGTGGTGTCTAATACACAAGATACGATGTATTCATCATTATTTAGATTAATTACATGGAATTATGCTCATACAACTGCATATCTACAATCATCAAAATATATTAAAATAATATATATTTTAGGTAATTTATTTATGAAATAAAAATGAATCCTAGATATACTTGCATAAACAATCATGCTACTTCACCTTAAGATAATGTATGGTTTGGTCTATCTAAAATAGTCATTTCATCTCAAATATGTTTGAAAGGAGAAATAAATAAGAATGGATAACTTTCAAACTTTAAAATATATCTCTTCACTTGTATGTATTTCTCATATTGTAAAATATCTTTGATTTTCTTATAAAGTAATATACTTAGAGATAGTTAGAAAATAAGTTACAACTAGCTCGAGTTAGTTTTTGTAAGTGACTATTGAATTTATTTATTTTTTAAAAATTAGTTAACTTTGTGAATTATACATTTATAGGTTTAAACTTAACATAAATTTTAATAGATAAAATTAAAATGTAATAAACTAATAACTTTTTTGATAGATGGGAGTCCTTGACTCACTTGATAAATTTTAAATAAACATCTAACTATGCATAATGACATTAATAAATTTTAAAAATAAAATAAATTTAAATACTCCTAATATTAAATTATCCAAGAATTTATCAATAATATATAATTAATATGCCAATAAACTATTCTGCATAAAATAAACTGCAATAACAAAACAAACCAAAACTCACCAGAAATAATATCCACATACTAAAAAATTTAATATCATAAGATTAAATTAAACTATGAAACATAAACATAATAGTTTAGTCAGAATCAACATCATAAATTAAATTAATTAATGAATCACCTTGATCAATTTGATACTCTATGTAATCTTTGGAATCAATGAGAACCTCAATTAAATGAATATCTTAAATATCATCAACCTCAAATTCACCTTATTCGACATCCTATTCACCATGGTGTGTGCATAAGGGATGATAGCACATTCTATACTAAAATAATATGGCCACTTAGGCTCAAATCAAGGAACTCTAGTATTCAATGGGATAAAAAAGTAATATCCTTAGAGGTAGTTAGAAAATAAGTTACAACTAATTTGAGTTAGTTATTGTAAGTGACTATTTATTTTAAAAATTCAATTAGTTAACTTTATGACTTATACATTTATAGGTTTATACTTAACATAAATTTTAATAGATAAAATTAAAACGTAATAAACTAATAACTTTTTTATGGATGGGGGTCCTTGACTCACTTGATAAATTTTAAATAAACATCTAACTATGCATAATGCCATTAATAAATTTTAACAATAAAATAAATTTAAATAATCCTAATATTAAATTCTATAAAAATTTATCAATAATATCTAATTAATATGAAAATAAACTATTCTGCATAAAATAAACTATAATAATTCAATAAACCAAAACTCGCCAAAAAATAATATCCATATACTAAAAAAATTAATATCATAAGAGTAAATTAAACTATAAAACATAAACATAATAGTTTAGTCAGAATCAACATCATAAATTGAATTAATTAATGAATCACCCTTATCAATTTAATACTCTATGTAATCTTTGGAATCAGTGAGAACCTCAATTAAATGAATATCTTGAAGATCATTAACCTCAAATTTCACCTTATTCGACATCCTAGTCACCATTGTGTGTGCATTAAGGATGATAGCACCATTTATACTAAAATAAGATGGCTACTTGGGCTCAAATCAAGGAAATCTAGTATCCAATGGGATAACAAATATTAGATTGGAATTTTTTTGCAGTAAAATTTATTACATTTTTAGGTTGAGCATGCAATGATGTATTATTTGGATAAGATTGGATAACAATGTGCATATGTTAGGAATATTCACTTGGAGTTCTTGACCCATAAGGATTATGTCACCAATGTGCTCTCATTAATCCTCTTTTACTACAAAAATTCATGGATCTATAAAGCAATGAATCAAGTACATTCCAGATAATTGGATCATTAACATCAAAATTAATGGATACAAAGGTTCCATTATTAAATGATTGATAAAAAGTGTTATCATCCATACCAACATAAAATAATTGACTTTGAGAACTACCCCAAAAAGGAGTGTTCTCTTAATGTTCATTACTTCTACCCCAAACATTTATGTGTAATTCATATGAGCTTGAAGTCCACGCTAACTTACTAGGAAATATAATAAAATAAGTCCTTACTAGAACATACAAAACTAAATCTTGATATGCTAGAATATACATTTTTCAATATAAACTCAAATCTTTCCATTACTTAGATTTTCATGAATTGACCAAATTTGAAAATAATGCTTCTTTCACAAAACTTTAGTCATATCTAGAGATGAAAACTTCCATGTAAATTATATTATATTATTAAATTGTCATCACCAAATCATGTGTAAGAACTAATCAAGAAATACAACTTCCTCAAACTATCCACATGCCATCATGTTCATCAAGATAAATAAATAAAAATATAACTTGTATATTCTCATATTTTTTAAAACCTACATGTGCCCTTATATATCATTCTAAA
>JARHVA010008416.1:335000-342500 GCA_037957365.1 Torreya grandis
TAATTTTACTATTAAATTTTTTTCTTGTGAATAATATTCATCTCCTATTCTATAATCCAAGTGTTGTCTTCTTGCTACAATCTTTCCCACTATACCAAATATCTTTTATAATTCCCTTGACTTATACTTATTATCTTCATATCCAAAACTTGCACTATCTTTTCCTTCTTCTTTAGAACTTGTTGCTCCCAATTTACTTCTTCATCTTCGTCACCTTCACCATCTTCTCCATAGAATTCATATAAATCTAACACATTAAATACTAGAGAGATATCAAAATTATGTGATAAACTCACCTCATAAGCATTATCATTGATTTTATTCACAATTTTGCATGGTCTATTTATCTTGTACTTCAACTTATTGTACATGCCTTTTAGAAATATTTATTTCCTCAAGTAAACCATTAGCAACTCTCCTTCTTCAAATACCTTAGATCTTCTTCTGACATTTTTTTCTTCTTTATATTTCTCATTACTTTCCTACAACTTTCTTCTTACTCCTTGTAACTATTGCATATGATCTACAAATGCTTCTACATCATCACTAATTTGATCTACAATCGGTAATTGTAACAAATCTAAAATACCCATTGTATTTCTTCCATAAAAAAATTGAAATGGTGAACTTTTTGTTGATCTATTCACTGAACTATTATATGTAAGCTCATCTTATGGTATAGCCAAGTCTCATTGCTTGTGCTTCTTTCCCACTATGCATCTCAACAAATTTCCCAAGCTTTTATTCACAACTTTTATCTATCCATCTATTTTTTGGTGATATGCATTATTTAAATGTAGTTTAGTACCCATATTATTCCATAAAGTCCTTCAAAATGACTTACAAATAATTACAAACCCAAACCATGCTTACATAAGTCTCAACTTAAAATTTAGAGTTCACAAGCAAAAAATTGAAAAAAAAAATTAGAAAAACCGTATATTTTTAGTAGCTACTATTTATAGTAAGTTTTGCATGCAAGTACACACAACACTAAATCTTCCAAAATATTTTAAATGCTAAAATTATCTTATGGGATAAAATTCAACTAACTTTAATTTTAGGTCCTAAAAATATATAATTTTTAAAAATAGAAAAATCTTAGAAAAATAATTAAATTAAAATTTTAGACCCTCAGATGATCATGTATGGCCTAAGAAAATATTGAAAACATCCCTAAGTAGGTATAGCTAATTAAGATAGCACTAAACTTTTTGATATAGTCATTTTGGCATGTGGAAGAGCTCAAATGAAGCTATGGGTCAAAAGTTATGGCCTCCAAAAGGTTGGCCTATTTTTTCAGCATCAATTTGCATCCATCACAGTAGTAACATTTTATTTGGATGTAGTTCAAAATATAAAAAGAACATCCAAAATCATAGTAAGTGATCATGATATTATGTTTACAAGTAATTTATAGATATATCTATTCTCATTTTTGTCTACTAAGTTTTCTCATATCTCATCCTATCATCCTCAATTTGATCATAAAATAGTGGTGGTCAACAACGGCATGAAGGATGATTTATTTATTTTTCATTAGACATTCATGTCCACTAGCAATATGATAATATAACACTCCCTTCCATACCTCTTCCAAAAAAATTCCATTTTAATAATTTTATGGGTACCATTATCCACCCATCACCTCATACTTAAGGGTATGACCAAAGGTCTGAGGTATTAAAGATGCCATGCAAAAAACTTCACATGACTCAATCACATAAATAAAAATTAACATTTTTCTGATACGACACATCATGTACAACTTAAATTATCCATCATATATTAATCTTCATAGAATGATACACAGAATACATTAAGGTAAAACTCACACATCTACATGACATAAATAAAATGTTTCAAATAGTTACATGGTCACTACATATCCATGATAAACCCACTTATCTAGTTGACCTATAACTAATTAAATGGATCAAATAATCCACTCAACTTGGTGTCCATATTGAATGAATGATTAATAAGGATATAATTTGATAATGGTCAACATTTACTTAACAACCATTATTTTTTATATAAGTTTAGTTATACGGTCAGGATTGTTTTATAATATTTTTTCTCAAAGGTTCCCTATGTTAATCTTAAAATGAATATCATAAAATTAAATTTATGACCTAAATCATGTGTTGGTGAAATCAAAAACCTTATCTAACCTAAAAGCTAGACCCAATTCCCTATCTTAAGCAAGTCTACATATTTGCTCTTAATAATCAGGGTTAGATTTAGTTCTCCAAAAGATCCTATGATAAGTATCCTCTATGACACATCATCACTAGTAGGGGTTGAAAACTTAAGATGACAAGGAATTAATTAATAAAATCTAAGTGACAATATATAAGCTCAGTAAAATAATACTTAATACCAAAAACCTTCACCTACAATCAAATTTGCATAAGACACTTGAAAAAACTAAGTTTTTTGTGATTTACAAAATCATTATTATTCATAGCCAATATGAGTAACTAGTAAAATGAATAATGGTCCATGTACAATAAACCTAATAATATAAAAATATCATCAATACAAAACTTACATCTTTTGGATAAGTTTCATGTCCAAGAGTGTCTCTAAAATGATGAGGTCGAGACAAGTAAATATAGTTTTACTCAATATGGTACCATGTGGGTCTCAAAAATTCTAAATTACATAGCTGGAAAATTTTATTTATGATTTATTTAGTGAGGTCAACACCCATATTTATCTAACACATATTCATGATAGAAGGAATAAAGCGTATAATCTTTATTATAAAAGAAGTAAAAACATATTATGTTTTTAAATTAAACACATCACTATTATCTTATCTTGATTTTAACACCACCATTGTGCTCACATGGTTGCTTATATATTATATTTAACAAAATGGACTAATGAATACATTTTTGAAGGTCCTAAAATGTCTTTATGTAAGTTTATGTCATAGGCCTATATGTATTAAAGGATTCACAATCATGCTCTTTTACTTTGCATATATTTTAATCTAGTAGGTCCAATACTCATATCCTCAACATATGTTCATCAAGTATTTAAGAAGGGTTTCTATCTATTAAAATGCATGATAAATTTTCTCATTATATCCCTAATGGTGCATACCATAATACACATTTGCAATGTTACAAAACCTTGTAGTTAAAACTTCTATGTAAGAATACTTCTTTGAATGAGAAGGCCATCTCAATATATAAGCAAGTTTATGAAGAATATTTATTATTATTATTATTATTATTATTATTATTATTATTATTATTATTATTATTATTATTATTATTATTATTATTATTATTATTATTATTATTATTATTATTATTATTATTATTATTATTATCCTTTCACTCATTTTAAAAGTGTTATTATATTTAATAAGGAGGTATATTGTAATTCTATTTAATAAATTAATAACATACATCCTTATTGACACTAAGAGTATTATTTCCTCCCAAAAAACAAAGACATTCTTATTATTAGGAAAATTTATATTGACATGTTATTTGGTAAGTTACCGTATGATAAATTAATTTTTACATTGTTAATTATTTACCATGTAGTAAATACTATTAATTTAATGTTTTTAAATTACCATATGGTTAATATTATAATATAGTTATTATTGGTTAGCTATATATCTATTGTTATAACAAACAATATATTACAAATATTTTATTGTTAGAGTTATATTATTATCAAATAATAATATAACCATTATATATTTGATATGGTTAGTGTGGTTTGTTAGTGATATGGTGATATATTTGAAGAGATAAGATCTCCAAAACTATACAAAGTCTTTCCCATATAGTTGTATGCCACAGATGAACTATGTAATAGGAAATTATAAACTGTGAAAATATAATATTACATTGTGTTTGAAAATTAACCTCTACATATTTAGTGTCAAGAATATATACATGAGATTAATCTTGGTATAAGATCCTACAAATACTAAAAGTGGTATCAGAGCAATATTGATTCTATGGTTATAATAGAGTTTTGAAGATTTCCAGGGGTTAACATATTGATCTACAATACCCTTGTAAATTATAGGTTTCTTAAAAAAATATAGGTTTTAGATGTAGGGATTTGTTTTTTTTGACAATAAGTATTTGTCTTATTTCTTTGTCACATTTAGGAGGATGTTTTCCATTTTAATGGAGAATATGATGTACCTATATATTTCACGAAGTGTGTTATTATGATTATTTATATTTATGTGTATTCATGTATTTAATATTAATCTTATAACGAATGAGTGGATGCATGGAGTTATGATTTACAAGGTCTTAGCTACATGTATCAAATATCTAACTTTGATAGACACATTATAGTCTTTACACAAGTTGTTTATATTATATCAACTTTCTCAACTCACCACTCACAAATTAGTTTTCATTGGCTAAGAGATTTATCATCATTTGTGGAGTTTAAATACACTTAACATAATAGTTGTCACCTATGTGGATTTACTAATTTGTGTAATGTGGCCCATTATCTATAATGAAAATATTATATGAACAGTTACACTACTTGTATTTAATCATGCTAATAATGTTATTAAATTAATTAGGGTCCTAAAATATAAAGTGAGTTATCCATGAGCTCTACATGCATATTCTTATTCACACAAAAAATTGATGAAATTAACTTCCATGTTTGATTACACCTCAAATCAGTAAGATTAAGTTTGTTTCACTCTTTTCTTAGATAATAAGGTCTTTTTACCATTTTTTCACCAAATGATGTCCAAATAATATACACACTTGGTCCTTACTATTTAATTTTGAACTTGATTGGAACATTCAACATAGATATAAAGCCCACTGTATAACTATGTAGGTATGTTAGTACTTCATATGGCTAGTTTATTTTGATTTTTTTTTGTATTTAGTTTTAGATTGTCAATGATATATTATATTGCAATGTTTAAAATCCTTTATTCTAGGTTTCATAAGTCAAAGGTCTACTTTTTATATATGTACAAAAACTCAAAAGTGCCATGTAGTTTGTCAAATCTAATATTTAATTGGGATTTTATTATTAGTCATTTGGTTATCAAATACAATGAATCATTATAAAAATTGTCATTATTTGTCAATTGTATCTCATCAAAATCAATAACAATATCATCAATGTCAAATTCAAACATTGTAATGAATCCCTCTTTGGAGGAAGTCAACATCCATATTATTTCATATTTCAGGTGAGGGGGGAGGGAATGATGATAATAAATCCAATGTGGAGATTATTGAATCTTAAATCCAAATTTATTGAGTAATAAACAAGATAATGGAGGTTAAAGGATATATAAGAATGATGCCTTTTATGCCTCTTGTTATCCACTAACGATTGAGCCACTTTTGGTTTAGTGGCATTTTTTCTAGTTATGTAGTGTGGTAATTACAATTAATTTTCAATCATGTGTGAAAATAAGAACAAATGTGTATTACTATTCACTCATATATGTGACTATTCCTAATACACTCCCCTAATGTAAAGATATAGTAAAAGAATGAAAGAAAAAAATAAAAGAAACATAATGATACTTGTAGAGGTTAAATAGTTAGATGTGTTCCTATTCATATAAAGGTTTCTAGTAAGCCTTTGTAAAACCATTAACAGTTGTGTGGATGGTTCATACTTGAGTTCCCACATTGAGTAGGATAGATGTGTTCCCTACAATGAATGTTTGATAAACAAATGGTTTATGTACGTGTTCACATAGTAGTTCAGTCAGATGTGTTCTTGGTAGTACATGGCTGATAATTTGTTGATCTATTCCTTCTTCTATTTTCATTTCATGTTGTGTGCCAATGTCATGAGTGAGCAGAGGAAAGGAAGCTGTAAAATAAGTGCAAAATTTTTAGATACGATGTAAACACTAAGGTGGGGGGAGGGCGTTAGGAAAATTACTATTCACATGTTATTTGGTGATTTAACATATGGTAAATTAGTATTTCAAATGTTACTTATTTATCATGTGGTAAATACTATTACTTTATATTTTGAAAATTAACATATGATTATTATAGTAATATATTTATTATTGGTTAGTTGTGTGTGTGTGTGTGCGTGTGCGTGTGTGTGTTATATTATTGTTTCATAGCAATATAACTATAAAAAAATTACACACACACACACACACACACACACACACACACACACACACACACACACATTTGTTTTTGTGTGTGTGTGTGTGTGTGTGTGTGTATTATAGTAATATATTTATTATTGCTTAGTTGTCTGTGTGTGTGTGTGTGTGTGTTATATTATTGTTTCATAGCAATATAACTATAATTTTTTTTCAAAAAGTGGCCATATCCCATACATATCGAGAGGCCAATAGGGTCGCTGACTGGATAGCTAATCATGATGTTCAAACAAGGCATAAGGTGAGGTGGCTTGATGAATTAAATACGCACATTGATCTTAAAGAACTTACTAATTATGATGCCATTCATTCCAAAGTGGGAAAGATTTTCTTGGATTAGCAATTTAATGATTTGGTGGAGTGGCCTTATGGCTGTCAGATTATCTTCCTTGAGGAGGTACATTCATGAGAATGTAATGTGGTCGCTGCTTGTATCATCAAAAAGGTGAACTCCATTTCAAGTAACAAATAACTAGTTCCATTTCAAACTTCCTACCTTCTGTGTTTGGATGCTTCTGGTTTTTCATTTGCTTTGCACTATGAGGGGTGAACCACAGAAGCAAGAGCCCAAAAAATGTGATGACTGGAAGGCTAGATAGGATGTATGGAAGATTCTATAGAAAGGGAAGGTGGTCCATTATCTGAAGTGTTTGTATGGCTTTAAACCCCATGTCACTACTACCTTCTTTAAAAATTGGGTTGATGACAGAGTTACTTTTCACGGAGTCACTGTGAAGCTTACTGAGGACTTCATTGCTAAGGTCATGGGGCTTCCCATGGGTGGTATTAAGTTCTCAAAATAGACCAGTATCTCCAATGAGGCCTACAAAAATTTTTCGAAGATGGATGCAGAGGAGAAGCAACTAGAAAAGAATGGAGACTTCTTTGATGTGGAATAGATAAAAGGAATTTGGTGAGATGTGATATGTTGTATCCATGAGTAATTTATCCTTGATGGTAGGAATAAAAGAGTTCATAAATTTCATTTTATTTTTCTCAACCACTTTAGGCACAAGGATCGAATTTATTTCCCTTTCTATCTACTTTTTTTGTTGCTTCAAAGCTTGTATGCCCATAGGAAGAAGGAGTCTCGCCCCATTTTACATGAAGGTCTGATACTTCTCATAGAGGGTTTTTGTAAAAATAAATCCATAGCTTCAACTCCTTCTTCTGACAAACATAAGGGTTCTCAGTCCAAAAAGTGTAAGAAGGATGAGAATATTAAAGGGATAGAAAAGGTAAAACCAAAACCCTCTAGTTCTCAATAATAAATTGTAGAAGAGGATTTTGAGTTTGAGAGTACTAAAAGCTCTGAGAAGGATGTCCCAAAGGAA
>JARHVA010008416.1:347500-377500 GCA_037957365.1 Torreya grandis
AATTAAGAATTAATGGTGAAACTATAGAATACCAAAGTATTTTTGAAAACATCCTTAAGTGTCAGCCAATAAGAAATGATCCACTTGTTATAGCTATTGAGGAGGCTAAATACCTATCAAGGATGACAATGGATGTGTTGATGGGTTCTATACAAACCCATGATTAATGTATAAATAGATCAAGAACTTATTTCATAGAGAAATCCTTCAAGGTTTAGGCCATTTTTGAAGGTAGGGGGTGAGGAAGAGAAAATAGAAGCATAATATTTAGAGGTAGAAGAAGAGGAAGAATCTTCTATGTTATAACAAGCTCAAGTAGACTAGATGGAGCAATTAGATCCCAATTATATTTTGAATACAAGAAGAGGATTATTAATTCAAACTAAAAGTAAGTTAAAATTAATATTTGATGTTATTACTTTCATAACTATGGTCATTTTTTTAGTGAATACAAAAAGAGGGGGCATAACCAATCAAGGAAAAATGAAAATTTAACCATTGATAATGAAAGTTAACTTCAACATTTACAAAACATGTTCATTGTATACAATTTTCTAATTAGAGTAACACTGAGGTATGGTATTTTGATAGTGCATATAGTAACCACATGAGTGGTAATTGTTTCTATCGCTAATTTGCTTTCTATATTCAAGAGAGAGAAGAAACTAAAGAAATGGACAAGGCTGGAAGTACCTGGATGAAGATTGCACACCGTAATCCAGACGTTTGTGAGCACCCCTCTTTGGCTGTGGAGGAATGACACCTACAAAGAAGAAAACTTGGACAAAAAGGCGTTAGATAGATAGATGGTGGGTTGCCAAGCGAAAGCTTGTTCCCAGAAGTATGAGAACTTCCTTAAGGGAGGTCAACCCACTATTTTGATAAGAGATAAATGACTGATAAATGATAGAATACCAAAATAAACTGAAATGATAGCAAACTGAAAGAGAAAAGGAAGTAAAGGCTTACCTGGAAGAAGTTGTCAGCTTAGTCACAGTCGCCGGCGTCAGTGGTCCTATCGGCATCGGTGGTCAAAGGTGCCGATGTCAGTTATGTGGCCGACGTCGGTCGGGGTAATGACCGGCATCGGTCGGGGCAATGGTCAGGTCAGGTTCTGGACAGAGTCTGGTCCGGGCTTGGTCTGTGGACGGGTCTGTGGATGTACAAAATGGTCTGGGAGAGTCTGGTTTTAGTTGAAGGTCTGTGCAGAGGTCTTAGGATAATGGATAAAATGTCGAAAAGGGATAGAGAGATAAAGGAGGCCGATCAAAGAGATAGGAATCCGGGTCTGTCTGGTTTGGTTAGCAGTCTAGGTTGGGGAAAAGAAGTACTGAATCTAGTTTAAAAGCAGATGACTAGAAAGCATAAAGAAAACAAACAGAGTACTTTCCTGTGCCCTGCTGAAGAAGGTGTTGATCTTGTTGCTGATGATGTCGGATGTGAACCCTGTTGCTGATGGAGAATCCCTGTTGTTCACTTGCAGAAGCTTGCTGTGTACTGAGGGAGAGAGTCAGATTGATTGGCAGAGAGGTCAATTGAAAGGATGGATACAAGGGTCTGATGTAAAGATTCAAGAGCTGGGATGCCAGGAAGAAATGCAGAGAAGCGAAGAGAATTCAGTTTGCGAGCTCCAGGGTCCAGGGGCTACAACGGATGTAGAAAGGGGTCTTGAAGGCTGCTGACGCCGGCAGTTTCACCGACGTCGGCCGAAGGGTCGCCGACGTTCGCAGTGGCAGAATGGGGACAGAGACTAAAAATAGCCTCTACCCATTCTTGCACGCCGCCGAGCGAGGGATTGTGGGAAGAACGGTCATGAGGATGCTTAAATGGGCGTGGGAGGAAGATAATGAGAAGATTTGGCATAATAAAGGCTAAGAGGAAGGTGGAGGGATTCAAGGGAGGATCCAAGGTGGCAAGGGTGAGGTGGAAAGGGGGCCACTTAATTAAAATATTTAAGTTATTTTAATCAAATGAATGGAGAGGACTAAGGCCAAGGGTTAGGATATGGGTTTGAGGTGGACAAGGGGGGAGAACCAAGGTGTAGACACATTTGTGGTGTCTACATTTGCCCCTTTTTGTCTTGTTGGTTGTTCTTGACGAACTGCAAGACAAAAACAGGAGTTGGTTGCCCCAAGAAAAGGATGAGGTGTTCCCCCCTCAAAGCGATAGTCGAGAGAAGGGAACCAAAGATCCAGTGTCGATTTGACAGAGAGATGGATAGAAGAGAGTGACTAAAAATGCTGCAATAGTCGTGATTGCGCGTAGACCACTTCATGGGAGGGTCGGGTCAAATTGTCGCATGTCGAGGGTCAAGGAGTGCCAAAATTGAAGTAACTGGGCCCCAGCATTTAGTCGTCTGCTGATCGGGTCACTCAATCTAAGCTGAAGCTCCAAATGGTCATCGTGTTCCAGGTATCCCAGGCTCAGGAAGTGCTCCCAGAGACACGAAAAAGCCACAATTAGTAGGGATCAACTGGCTTGCGATCCTATACTTGTGAAGGGTCAAAAATTAGTGTCTGCAGACAATTCTGCTATCTATTCGTGAGGTAGCATGCGTGGAAACAAAACCAAGATAGAGTTGTCTCAAAAGTGGTCAGGGTCTGAGGAGATAGGCATGATCTCCAATGGTCATTGGTCAAGGGGATGGATGGATGAAAGGTTGTGGCCGAGCTAACCTCAGAAACGTCATGTGATCTGAGTGCTGCCTACATAGCCCTTGTGTGAAGCGCCTCAGGCCAATGTAGTTCTCCCTAAAAGGGAGGAAGTGTCAGAGAGATTGATTGGTCTTGGTCAAAGTCGAGGAAGAGAAGGTTTGTCCATCAAAGAGATGAACAAACGGGGGTGGTCGAGCTAACCTCAGAAGATGTGGTATCTGAGTGCTGCCTACATAGCCCTGGTCATAGGGCCTCAGACCAATGTAGTTCGAACAAAAGGTCTGATTGATCAATGATTGGATGTGGTCAAGTGTCAAAATGATGAGGGTAAGATGATGCTACTGATGTCATATTGGAAATGTTGAGGTTGGTTTGAAAATGTGACCAAAGCAAAAGATAAGTGAAAGGCGAATTGCTCTTTCATTGACAAAGACCAAAAAGGACAGCATGGATAGGGGTTGTTAGAACAAAAGCCCCGTGTATGCGTTGCGTCGTGGACCAGTGTTGTGCTAGAGAAATAGTTGAATCACTTGACGTTAAGTGAGCTCGAAGTCCCTTGAGTGTGTTGGGGTGATAGGATGAGGACAGGGTAACCCAGTTTAAGAGCAGGAATAACCTTGCCCCTTTTTATAGGAGACCCTGAGACAACTACAAGCCAAGTCCATGACTCGGTTTTGTTTTTTTTTTGACGGTGAACTGATCGATGCGGGAAGTCCACATAATGATGTTGTTTGCTTTGGTGGTCATGTTGTGAAGCTGATCAATGCGGGAAGCTTCTAAGAAAGGTTGCTGTCTGTAGCAAGATTAGTCATAGCCATCCTTCGAGGGAGTGGTCTATACTTTGCTTTAAATATTTGATAAGTTGGCCTAGCTGTCCTTCAAGGGATCAGTCTAGTAATACAGCAATTATGTAGCTATCCTTCAAGGGAGCAGTCTACATTTAGAGTGTTTTATGACCTGGTATGATATATTCTTTTTGACATAATTGTTGACTGAAGTTTAGCCATGGACGAGCCTGTAGAGGTTTAAGAGTTCCCTTTTATTAGGACAAAGCATTACTGCTTGACAAAAAAGGGTTGGCAAGTGTTAGGAAGCAGGGTTGATAGGAAAAGGAATGACAATGACAAGGGGTTGCTCAAGGGATGAGCTCAAGTAAAACGTCAAGTGATCGAGCACTCGACTAACAGAAGGAATGGTTGAAGATGCAAGACAGAAAGGAGGGGCTCAAGGTCTGATAAGTCCCTGGGCCATGCTAGTGCGTTAAGGTCTGAGTCAATTAGGAGCAAACTTGCCCCAATTTGCCTCTTTCGAGATTGGTTAGATGTTGATGGTGGATGTGAAGTTGACTGATATGGTTGTTGATTGGTCGAGACTGGTTGAATATTTTAGATAAAAAGGATTGGTTGAATGATATTTGATTGTTGATTGGTCGAGAGTTGGTTGAAGTGTGGTAAAATGTTTGGTCAAAGTTTGTCGAAGGTTTGGTCGAAGGTTTGGTAAGGTTATGGTTGATGTCATGGTCGATGGTTGGTCGAGACTTGGTCGAGGTTTGGTTGAATGTTTGATCGAAGCTAGGATAAGGTTGGATTCCCCCAGTCGCTTAGGGAGAATGTTGGATAGATTAGTCAAGGTTGACTGAGGCTTGGTGATTAAATGGACTATGTTAATGTCAAATAATGGGGTCAAAGGCGGTAAAGGGACCATAATCCATCGTGGAGATCCTGATTTAGGTGATGAGGTTGGAGAGGCATGGGTCAGGGTTGATGTTTTGTCGAAGAGGTGGTTAAGAGGGTCCTTGGTGAGAAGGAAATCATTTCTCCGTTGTTGACGAATGACAGCTTTGAGAGCACAACAATGCTCAGTGTCATGTCTCAGAGTGTGATGATAGTTACAAAATTTAGATTTGTCGAACCAAGAGGGTCTTGATCTGAGAGTCGATGAGAGAGGCGGTGTTGAGGGTTTATTGATAACGTGGTCGAGAAGAGAGGTGTCATTCACCAGACATTGGCGAATGGAAACCTTGAGGGCACAACAATGCTGTGTGTCATGTCCAAGTGTGCGATGATATGCGCAAATGCAAGTGTCGTCGAACCAGGGTGGTTTTGGTCTGAGAGATTGATATGGTCTGAGAGGCAGGAGGTCGAGGCGAGAGGACTGCAACAATTGCCGTAAGAGCAAGGCATATGAACCTGTTAGCGGGTCGGGATGTTTTATTGCAGTGAGGGTTGGTGACGTTGGTCTGGGAGGCGAAAGAGGCATAGGTTGAGGGTTTGAAGGAGATGTGTGTCTGATGGGTTGAGAGAGTAATAGAGGCGCCTTGCCTCTATGAAGGATGGGAGTGGGAAGCACTCCTATTAAAGTGGACGGATGCGGGCCCAAGATTGAAGGTAATGACGAAGGTGTAGCAGAAGTTCTCTGTTGAGGTCTAGTAGCTTTCGTGTGTTTGGGTCGAGGGCCGCTATTGTGTGAGGCAAGGTTAGATGTAGGTTTGGGTTTAGATGTGGATGGAGGTGAGTGAGATGTAGAAATCTCACACAAAGGGCAAGAGGAAATCGTGACTGGGTCTTCCTCGATTGAAATGGGTAAAGAGACTGGTTCTTCTCTTGGTGGAGAAGAAATAAGAGAGTGTGGCTCCTCAAGTGGGCAGAGGGTATGGATGATCGTGCCTTCTACTTGTAGTTGAGGAGTAGGCAAGGTAGGGTCTTCGGATGCAGGTGGGCTTAATGGTGTTGATGTGGTCAAAGCGTCTTCCAATACAAGAGAGGTAGATGGAGGACTAGTAGGAGAAGAAGGTTCTTCATCCTTTAATGGAAGAGGTTGGTCAAAGACAAGAGGCAAGGTAGTGTTAATCACGTGAATGTCATGGTCTTGAGGGTCATTGGTCGAAGTCTGGATGTTGTTTTGAGTAGGCGGATGATTTGGAAATGGTTGTTTGAAAATGTCAATATGTTGGTTAGGTGGGGCGTTCGGGTTATCTAAAATAAGATCCCCCTTGTCGATCATGTCTTAGACGATGTTTTTGAAGGTTTGGCAGTTGTCGATGTCATGGCCTTGGACGCGATGAAAGTGGCAGAAGTCAGCCTCTCTATACCACGTAGGGAGGGCTTTTGAAGGGTCGAATTGAGGTGGTCGGAATGAAGGGAGATTGAGGACCCCCTGCTTGAGTAGTTTTTCCAAAATGGAAGCGTATGGTTCTCCAAGTGGAGTGTAAGAACACTAAATGTACCGTTGTTGGAATTGTTTGGTGATGCTGGAAGACATTGAAGGTTGAGAGTAATTCGTTGTTGTCGAGGATGGTGATCTAACGACCGCGGTGTTGGCCACTCCTTTGGATTCGGAATTGGCAGAAGAAGAAGGTCTAAAAGAAGAATGCCCAGTAGATTTTGCGTTGGTATTACGCAATTTGACCTTATCTTCTTCAAGGGCGCAGAGTTTGAGCTTTCGAGCCATGATGAAAGCTTCGTTAAAAGTGCGGAATGTCTGAATCTGCAAAGTAGAAGAGATGTGTCTGGCACATGCTTGAGAGAAGAGCTCGATGAGCTCAGGTTGAGGCAAGGAGAAGGAGAGCTGGTTAATCAAGCCTCTCCAACAAGCGGCAAAATCGACTACAGATTCGTCGTCAAATTGCCTGATGGAATAAAGGTCTGTGATTGAGACTTGTTTGGTGATGTTGATCGAGAAATGGTCAAGAAATAGTTGGGCAAGTTGGATGAATGAAAAGATAGAGTGTCTGATAAGAGAACTATACCAGTCAAGGGCTGGGCCAAAAAGTGACATAGGGAACGTGCATAAAAGTCACGCATCGTCATGGGTAATAAGATAACGGGCATGTCTAAATGCCCGTAGATGTTGTTGTGGGTCTTCCTTACTCTGAAAGCGAGTGAATTTAGGAAGCTCCCAATGGTTAGGGTATGGTCGAATAGGGATGGAAGGATGGATGGGCTCATTGCAAATTTGCTCATATGACAAAGTATTGCTTGAACCGAAAATGGAGGCTTTGAGACTGGACATTTTATCCATCAGCATCTTAATGATGTTTGCTGACGGATTGGCGGGTTGAGCGCCCCCTAGTTTGTAAGACGCTTGGAAGAGGCTAGAGGAGGCATGCGACATAGTCGGTTGTACAATGTACGGATGACTAGTCGCAGGGGTAGAAGTGGAGGCTAAAGGTGGTTGCGTTATGAAGGTCGAAGGTATAAGTTGACTGGGCACCGCCAAAGGTGGTTGAATGGCGGCACTGGTAGAAAGATAGGTTGGCACTCCTACATTTGTGGGCGCAAGAGTATGAGGGGTCGAGACAATCAAGTTCTGATATGATGTAGAACTTGGTTGAATTGTAGGTGGTTGAGGGGGTAATGGAAACTGGATGGAGGTCGGTCTAAAAATAGACGGGGAGGCCAAACTTTGTGTATTGGCCATGGTTAGGTTAATAGTTGAGGCGAAAGGCTGAGTCATAAAGGGTTGGGTGGCGAATGGTGTGGATGTCGTCGCCACGTCACCTGAAAGGTCTCGCGTTGGGTTTCTCGTGAGATAGTTTTGGAGGGCTGCGGTATTGAGGTCCAAGAATCTCTCGAAATCTTGGTCCCCTTCAGGGATGATGGGAATTTGAGTCGGGGTCGGGGTCGGGGTCGGTCCTGTAGGAGTTCTTTCAGTATCTGAGTGGAACTCCATGATAGGACTGGTTAGGGATGAGGGAGCGTGGTCAAAAAGGAGGGTCAGGTCCCAGAAACTGTGTTCTTGCAGTTCTAGAAACTTAGAATGGAGTTTTGGCAGAAAAAGGGTCAGGTTTTAGGCTGCTGGTTTTGAAAAAAAGGATAGTGACAGAGACCGACGTCGGTTGAAAAACTGATGTCGGTAAGGAAGATAGCCGACGTCGGTCAGATAACTGATGCCGGTAAGAGAGGAAAGCCGACGTCGGTGACAGAACCGATGCCAGTGACTGTGTTTTCCAGAGAACCAAAGGATTTGAAGATTCTTGGAAAAATAATGAAGAAAGCATCCTCACTCACTCAAACAAACAGATGAGAAGAGGAAAATAGAGAGAGACAGACAAGCCTAAGCGATAAATCCTAGGAATTAACTTTAGAAGCTGTGGCTTATGCCTTAGATGAATGTTTGGGGAGATTGGCTATAAGAAGGGTCCTAGAATAAGGTGGTCTAAAGATGGTTTCGGGTCTTGTTTTAGGCACTCAAAAATCTGTGTTAGGGTCTGGTACGTGGCCTGGTGCTAAGGAGCAAGCTCCCCTCACTTCACGATTCCAGTGGTTAGCTGGTCTCGCTTAGCCAAGATATACCTTGCCTAGAGTTTATCCTCCGCCAGAGAAGGGAGTGGGCTTCCCCCTTGGTGATGAAATCCAAGTAGGGTCACCGGGACAGGTAAGGTATCTGCTGGGGGATGAAATCCCAATCGGGCCTTGTCTCAGGTGAGTTTTATGTTCGTTTTAGTGCATGTGGTCTGGTAGTGTAACATCAAGTGTCTACAATTTATTCAATATGCGTTTAAGTTACTAGATGTGGACTAAGAAGATGCAAGCACAAGCAGAAATGAATGCAAAGTGTTTTAATGCCCAAGTCGAAATGTGATGTTTGTTATGAAGACAAGTTTGAGAAAGGGTTGAGAGTATGATGTTTAGACTAGTCTAGAAAGTGCAAGAAAGAAAAGAAAGATTCTTTTTAATTTCCTACTTATAGTGTCATTGAGAAGAAAAGAAGGAGGAGGAAAGGTAAGAACCTAATGCTCCTAAATGAATGAAGAAGAAAAGGAACCCAGGAGGAACCTAGGGTCCCACCGGGCGTGCCAGAATGTTTCTATCGCTAATTTGCTTTCTATATTCAAGAGAGAGAAGAAACTAAAGAAATGGACAAGGCTGGAAGTACCTGGATGAAGATTGCTCACCGTAATCCAGACATTTGTGAGCACCCCTCTTTGGCTGTGGAGGAATGACACCTGCAAAGAAGAAAACTTGGACAAAAAGGCGTTAGATAGATAGATGGTGGGTTGCCAAGCGAAAGCTTGTTCCCAGAAGTATGAGAACTTCCTTAAGGGAGGTCAACCCACTATTTTGATAAGAGATAAATGATTGATAAATGACAAAATACCAAAATAAACTGAAATGATAGCAAACTGAAAGAGAAAAGGAAGCAAAGGCTTACCTGGAAGAAGCTGTCGACTTAGTCACAGTCGCCGGCGTCGGTGGTCCTACCGGCGTCGGTGGTCAAAGGTGTCGATGTCGGTTATGTGGCCGACGTCGGTCGGGGTAATGATCGGCGTCGGTTGGGGCAATGGTCAGGTCAGGTTCTGGACAGAGTCTGGTCCGGGCTTGGTCTGTGGACGGGTCTGTGGACGTACAAAATGGTCTGGGAGAGTCTGGTTTTAGTTGAAGGTCTGTGCAGAGGTCTTAGGATAATGGACAAAATGTCGAAAAGGGATAGAGAGATAAAGGAGGCCGATCAAAGAGATAGGAATCGGGGTCTGCCTGGTTTGGTTAGCAGTCTGGGTTGGGGAAAAGAAGTACTGAATCTAGTTTAAAAGCAGATGACTAGAAAGCATAAAGAAAACAAACAGAGTACTTTCCTGTGCCCTACTGAAGAAGGTGTTGATCTTGTTGCTGATAATGTCAGATGTGAACCCTGTTGCTGATGGAGAATCCCTGTTGTTCACTTGCAGAAGCTTGCTGTGTACCTGAGGGAGAGAGTCAGATTGATTGGCAAAGAGGTCAAGTGAAAGGATGGATACAAGGGTCTGATGTAAAGATTCAAGAGCTGGGATGCCAGGAAGAAATGCAGAGAAGTGAAGAGAATTCAGTTTGTGAGCTCCAGGGTCCAAGGGCTGCAACGGATGCAGAAAGGGGTCTTGAAGGCTGTCGACGCCGGCAGTTTCACCGACGTCGGCCGAAGGGTCACCGACGTCAGCAGTGGCAGAATGGGGACAGAGACTAAAAATAGCCTCTACCCATTCTTGCATGCCGCCGAGTGAGGGATTGTGGGAAGAACGGTCATGAGGATGCTTAAATGGGCGTGGGAGGAAGATAATGAGAAGATTTGGCATAATAAAGGCTAAGAGGAAGGTGGAGGGATTCAAGGGAGGATCCAAGGTGGCAAGGGTGAGGTGGAAAGGGGGCCACTTAATTAAAATATTTAAGTTATTTTAATCAAATGAATGGAGAGGACTAAGGCCAAGGGTTAGGATATGGGTTTGAGGTGGACAAGGGGGGAGAACCAAGGTGTAGACACATTTGTGGTGTCTACAGTAATGAGAACTTGTTTGCCTCCATTAATACAAATATACACTTCAAGATAAAAATGGGGACAAATGAAAAAGTTATAGTTGTTGTAAAAACTATTGTCTTCATTTGCACCAATAAAAGTGAAAGAATATAATCTACGATGTCTACTATGTTCCAAATATAAAACACAATGAGTTTAGTATTGGACAGTTGGTTAAAGAAGGATGTAGAGTCTTGATGAGAATGGAGAGTGCACAACCTTTGATAATGAGGAACAAGATAGCTATAGCTCAAATGACAAGGAACCTCATGTTTCTTCTTAATATGAAAATTGATCCTATAAAGAGTACATTTGTACTACAACAAATAACCTTTAAGACCATGATCAAAGACACATCCAAACTTTGGCACTTAAGGTATGAACATTTAAGTTATTATGGATTAGACCTTTTATTTAAGAATAATATGTTTATAGGTCCACCAAAAATAGGAGAACCTAAAATGAAATGTGAGGCATGTATCTTAAAAAATTTAAATAAGCACCCTTATCAATCAAGAATGTCTACAAGGGAAAAAAACCATTAGAATTGGTGAACTCAAATTTACGTGGCCCAATTAAAACTTTAACCCACTCTAAGAATGCATAATTATTGACTTTCATAGATGATTATAGTCAGAAGACTTAGATTTATTTCTTAAATAATAAATATGAGAATTTCAAGTGGTTTAATACATTGATTAAGAAATAGACTAGATATTTCATCAAGGCTTTGAAATCAAAAATGAGGGGAGTGTAGGTTTTCTAAATAATTTCAAAAATTTTGAAAAAGTGAAGGCATGGAAAAGTAGTTCATAGAAAGATACACTCCACAAAAAAATGAGTGGCAAGAAGAATTAAGAGGACCATTCAAGAGATAGTTGTAAGCATGTTGAAAGCTAAGAAAGTTTCAAAACAATATTAGGGTGAATCTATATGAATGACATTATATTTGTTAAACATGTGTCCCACAAAGGATGTTCAAAATAGGAATCCACTACAAGTGTGGAAAAATAGAAAATATACTATTGATCACCTAAAAATATTTAGTTGTGTGGGATATGCACATGTGCCAAAAGAAAAGATGTATAAATTTGATAATAAATAAGAAAAATGTATCTTCCTTAAATATACTGAAGACACTAAATTATATATACTATACATTCCTATTACAAATAACATTATGATTAATAAGGATGTTGAATTCATTATGAATGAATCATGGGATGATATTATTGACAATGCCTCTAGTATGTTGATAATGGTACCGATGGATAATATATAACATGGAAATGAGGACAAAGAACTTGGAATTATAGTAGGTCAACATGTAGAATCTTCATCTACATCGACTTCACAACATACTTCTCAGTCAAGTAGCTCTACTGGCAGTTCAGATCTAACTATCATTTATCTAATGCCTTGAAAGACAAGGAAATTGAGAGAGATTTATGATAACTAAGGTATCATGTTCTTAATGAAAATATGAATTTTGCTTTATTTTATCACGAAGAACCTACATGTTTTAAAGAATTAGTGAAAGAATATAAATGTGTATGGTCATCGATTAGGAAATAGAGCTATTTGAATGAATAAAAACATGAGAATTAGATGATTTTCCCAAAGATAAACAAGTGATAGGAGTTAAGTGGGTCTAAAATACCATGATCATATCAAAAGTGAAAATTGATAGACATAAATCAAGGTTTGTTGTTAAGGGATACAAAGAGAAACCTCAAATATATTATGATTACACATATTTTCTTGTTATAAAAATGAAAACCGTGAGGGTTGTTTTAGTTCCATAGATTCCCAACACATGTGGAAGTATATCAAATGGATGTGAAGTTTAATTTCTTTAATGGAATACTCAAATAAGAAGTATATGTCGATTAACCACTTGGATATGAAGTTCCAGGTAATGAAAACAAGGTGTATAGGCTCAAAAAAGCACTATATGTGCTTTAGAAAGCACCAAACACTTGATATAGTAGAATTGATTCATACTTTACTATTGATGGCTTCAACAAAAGTAGTAGTGATCCCAGACTTTATATCAAGGCTAGCAATTGTAAGATTCTAATTTTTATGTTATATGTAGATGATCTAATTTTTATAGGAAATGATGGTCCTTACATTTTTGAGTTCAAATAAGTAATGAAAAGTTAATTTAAAATGGTAGACTTGGGTCTATTAAGTTACTTCCTTGGTATAGAACTACAACTTATGGATCATGGCATATTCATTTCATATTCTATGTATGCTTCCCAAATCTTGAATATGTTCAAAATGTTAAATAGCAAACCTACACCAACACTAGCTAGTACAAATATCAAATTGAGTAAGGAAGACTGTGACAATGAGGTGAATTAAGCATTACATAAGAGCATGCTAGGTCATCTTGTCTATTTGAAAAAATCTAGGACTAATCTAATTATGTAGTAGGTTTGATTTATAGATTCATGGAGACACCTAAGGATACACATTATCAAGCATGTAAGACAATTTTGAGTTATGTCAATAGAACCAAGAACTATGGCATCCTCTATAGTACATCAGGTCATTTTGATTTAGTTGGATATACATATAATGATTGGTCAGGTAGTGTAGATGACAGGGGAAACATATTAGGATATGTGTTGCACATGGGTTCAAGAGCCATTTCATGGTCATCCAAGAAGCAACCCATTTTTCTCCTTTTACAATAGTATCTAAGTATATTATAACAAATTCAGTAGAATGTCAAGCTATTTGGCTGAGGAGTCTAGCTGATCTAAATAAGGAATAAAGAGATTTTACAACAATATATTGTGATAACATATCTTCTATAGCTTTGATATATAATTTAGTGCTATATGGATGAAGCAAGAATATTCAGATCCACTATCATTTCATAAGATAATTGGTTGAAGATGGTGAAATAAAATTAGCGTTTTGAAGATCTAAAGATCAATTACCAGACATCTTCACGAAAGCACTAGTAAAAGATAACTTTAAGTGTTTGAGAAAAAAATTAAGATTAATGGATACTCTTATAGCTAATTGAAGAATTTATGGAGTTTTGGAAATTGTAATTTCTTCCTCCAGCTATTATGCAACATTTAATTTGCGACATGTAATTTGTGTTGTTAGTCTAACTAGTGGGTTTCTAAAATAGTAAATAAAACCTCTATAAAATGAGGTAATTGTAAATTGTTTAATACATCATGCAAGATCAAGAAAGTTAAAGTTTATAAATGCCATAGCATTCCAGCTTCTTGAGATATTATTGTTTTGTATTTATAATGTTGTAGCATTTTGTTTGGTTAAGCCTTTATACAATTCACAGTATATAGTCTCATTTTTTTAACCTATGATAAAGTAATACTAGATTATTTAACATATTTGATTTGTTAATAGCACATGAATTATAATTTGTGTCAATCTACAAATTAACATCTTCAACTATATTTAGTTGAGTAAATACACCTAACTTATTGAAGAGTATTTATGCTACTGATTGTTTGGGTAAATTAGGATTATGACAAAGGAAAACAGTGGTACCATAATACCTTACATAGTCTTATCAATAGCGATATGCAATCTAGTATTTAGTTTACACGACGTATGGTCAATATGTACCACCTGTATTATAATGATAGCATCACAATTTTACTCATCCCACCTATTGTTATTATGTATAAAGCAACAACTATCATTTTAAAAAAAATTATAAATATACATTGTTGGACACATGCAATTCTACATATTGGAACATATATTAATATAATATTTTATTGGAAGACAAGATATCATTTTTATTATTGCGTTTCTCAATAAATATATAAGAAAAATCCAACAGGACCTTTATCTGGTCATGTAATAATATGACTATTCTATCAAATATAATCCTTTTAACCCTCAAACACTGCTTCAGTTTTTTTAGGCGTAGCTGAGGACTACTAGATTCATTCAGATTGATTGCCTTCGATTTAGGATATGTATGATCAAATCAATTATTAAATTTAGCAATATTTCACCTATCCTTTCAAGTATAATTGTCACTTTGACTTTTTTTTGCAACGATCCTCAATGCAACTTTGCTCACTTGAAAAATTTCCCGCGAGAGGCACCATTCTTTAGAATATTCGAGAAAGCACTCTTTTAGATGACACATGTATTGAATCTTTTTCAATCATAAGGGAATCCTCACATTTTGAGTCATGTAAAATGCATGTTCATCACTCTGAGTGTCAAATTGAAGCTATGCATCTGATGTATGACAAGTTCCCCGTTGTAGATGTTTCAAATTAACAACTCCGTTTATTGAAAATAAATTTAGATTTCAAATATTTTTAAAAAGCAAGCATAGTAGTTCTTTCGTCTTGATCTTGAAATATATAATAAGATAATTCTGTTGTTTGAAGCTACTAATTATGCAACATTTGATATCAAATACCTTTATTATGTAAGAAAGTGAGACAAATGTAATTTCCAAGGAACTCTGTTCTTGTTTTTTGGATTTCGAAGACACTGATCAGTGTGAGTAATAATTAGGCATTTCTCATCAGGCATATCAATAAACCATTTGACTAAAAGTTTCATGAATTTAGTGCAATGGAATATAAATAGAATTTACCAAAAGCTAACATGCAGTATCTAAGATTAGACGTAGTATAAAAAGGAAAATAAAATAAAATCTAGCATATTTAATGTCTTAATACTTATCACATCATGTTATTTATTCCCAAAAATAGAATGAATGCACCTAAAATGTCCATTTCTCCATGGTGATTATTATTATTAGGAGATGCAGCAAATCCTCTGGAAAGGTGTCTTTCTTCAGGTCTAAACTCTCCTCATGGTCCTGCAATCCTTTCCTACAATGTGTACTATACAAAGATTCAAACACCAGATTATATTTTGGAAGATACAATTTTTTTGACTTGAGGGACGTAGTTGGTGAAACGTCAATTATTTCCATTGGATTAAAATTCCATTTTTCTCCCATGTGACGCAATCGATGTGCAATATTTCCACATTCAAATAACTACATTAAATCCCTCAAAAATCCTATTTCTTTCATTAATAAAATCTTCTCACACGATTATTAAAATTTAAGAGATTAAAACAATAAAAGTTTAAATTATAGTTCACTTCTCATTCTCGTAATTTATCTATCTTCTTTTCCATTACTTTGTTAAAGAACGGTTATACTGAAAAATATCTTAATAAATCTTAAAATATTAAGATTATATAATAATAAGGTACATTTGCATTATAAAATAATTGAATAAAAATAAATACATTAAAAATTATAGTTTTAATGTTGAGAACATTATGCATCCAAACTGGGCAAGAACAAAATATTAGATTCAATCAGAAATGTATAAACTAATTAAAAGATTTGCAGTTTATTTTAATATCTGTATACACTAACATTTATATATTAGAATATGAATGGTACTACCAATGTTTTTATTTCTATCACTTTGTGACTTATTTTTGAAAATATTAATCAGCAAGGAAAAATCTTGGAAAATTAAAAAAAGTGTCCAAAAAATTATTCAAACCTATGAAGACAATAGATTCTATATTTCAATACATAAATATTGTCTTTAATTTTTATTCATTCTGTGATGAATTTATCGTTTTAAAGGCAAGGATGATTGCATAATTATCATCAGCTAATTTATGAAAATTATAGTTGAACATAAAATTGATCTTATTGTGGAGCAATGTAGGTGCAATGAATCAAGGTTTGAAACATAATTTTTTATCAACCTCAGTCAATCTAATATAATTTATTTGTTCTAGATTCAATAAATTCTAAAAATGTTTTAGGTTATACTTCTATCCAAACAAGGCAACCAAACAACCAATCCAATATCTGGCCCACGAAAACCAAACAAGGTAATGTACACAAAGCACATGGACAAGGGAGTAAACAAGGAATCAAATAAAATGAAATGCTTATATTAGTAAAATGGACATAGCTCCACCATAAATCAGTTCAAACCCAAATAACATCTGATATGAGCATGACAGTACGAGTGCCAATCTAAGGTATATCATACTGATTAAAAAAAGGAAGAACACCACTCCATGAAAAAAGTATAATGTATTAATCTAAGTGCCATTACATGGACAAAGTATAATGTGTTGATAATAAATTCATTCCATAGCATAAACACACTAATAAATATTGAGTATCATGCAATGATGGAGGAAATAATAGGAACACAATTAATATATTCGAATCATATATTAAAACATTATGTATAAGGGCTTATGAACTATAGCTCCACTTAACACTTGTCGTTATACAAAACAAAACACCACATCGAGTAAGGGAAGGATGGTGTCATCAACCCACCCATACAAGTTCTCATTATGACCCTATATCTTGTTTGAGAATTTAACTTATTCTCCACCACACCCACACAAGATGGTAGCAATGCACAATACTTAAAATATAAAAACTTTGCATTTAAAATCATAAAATAACTCAAAATCAACCGATCAAAATAAAAGTGTATCTAAGACTAACTATCCTCAAAAGAGTGTTTAAAATAGAAAATTAAACTTCTTAATTTAAACCAAGAGTAATTCAATGATTTGTTATATAACTTATTAATATTTACAAATAATAAAAGGTGTTTGTTTCTATGTAACTTAATTTAGCAATCCAATTAAAATAGCTTTTAATATAAATTTATTTCAAACAGTTCATATCACATGCATTATATGGCTTAAGAAGCCACTTGAGGGGAGAAGGACATAAGTAACCATCATAGAATCCTCAATTTCATTCCATAATTACTATTAATATATTATGAGTTTCAATTAGTCCACGTAGCTCAATATAAAATATAGATCACATTAGTTATCCTTTTAAAACCACTAAGGGTGAATGGAGGGATAGTGTGCTCATAAGCAGACCATTATATATTGATAAATATGGAACATGGATGAAATATTTAGGGTAATACTTTATACTAAATGGGAAAAGGGTATTTTCACTCTATGTGAATCTCCACTTCCTATCCTAGAACTCAATAAAAGCAAAATGAACAAGGCTCTACAATTCCCTTTAACCTTAAACTTACATCATGTTAAAATATAGAGAAATAACACAAGTTTACATTACACAACACTTATATATTAATTAATTAATTAATTCAAAAATCAAATGTTCAAATAGAAGGCAATACACAACACATATCACATATACAATCACATTTACACATACACAATAGCTACATAAAATTATCATCATTTTGTACCATTACATACACCATGATCACACAAGAAGTTTTTTCGCTTAGAGAAGATGAGATATATTTAGTAGTGTTTTATAATTATAATACCATGCAAGGGTTAAAATAATAATTATCACATATAAACATACACATGTTTATAATGAGGTAAAAATGAGCTTTAAAAAAAATTTAATAACATAAAGTAACAAGGGTTTACAATAATGAATAGTGAGGGTACAATAAATTAAAACATAATGAAGTTGACACCAACTTAAACATGAAATAATTATTTACCCTAGCAATCCAAAATAATAGTAATCATGTCACCACTGTATTCAAAAATCATTGAGGTATCTCATTTATATATGAAAAGAATGATGTTAATAGGTATTGCACTGAAATTTCTCAATGTGTCAAAATATCTCATAAGATTATGTACATGTATTTCATATGTTTTTTTAATCTAACCAACATGTTTCATGTGGTTATGGAAGGTAACTAAATAAAACATACAAAATTATTCAAAGTTTCTAGTGTTCAACTTGAGCCCTGATACCAAAATGTGATACCTAAATCATTGCATGACTAATCATACATATAAAAATATATTTTTTTTTTTCAACAAAACATGTTATGTAAAACATACAGTTTCCATTATGTATCTGCCTTCATGGCATAATATTTACAATTCATCGAAATAAATCTCATATGCCTATAGGTATTGAATGAAATTGCACAAATGGTTTCATGGTCACTATGCAACCGTGTTGAACCCAATTATCCAATTAACTTAAAATTGATTATGTGGATCAAGTAAACCCCTTGGACCAAGGTTTAAAATGAATGAAATATTAATAGGAAATAAAATTTAAATTTGTCAACATATAGTTGAGAACCATCATTTCACTAAAATTTTAGTTATAAAGTCACAAATATTTCATAATAAAATTGTGCAATTCTTACTTCCATTAAAATCAAATTGAATATAATTGTATTTAATCTTTAGCCTATCTCAAAGGTTAGTAGTGTAAAAACACTAATTTAATCTAAAGCGTAGACCTAATGCCCTACTTTAACATGGTAACCTATTTATTTGCTCCTTATAATTATGGTAAAATGTAATCATACAATATAATTTGTAATGAGTATCCCCTACAAAATTTCATCTTTGATAAAGGTTGATAATTTAATTTAATAAATAATAAATTAACACAACTTAATAGATATTATATAATCTTGACACATCAATATTTAATTTAAATAAACCAATTAAGATAATATTTACAATAAAAACTTTGACAACACGAAGTGTTTGTAATTTACAAAATTACTATCATGCATATCCCATATGAATAGTAAGGGAAATGAATAACAAGAAATGTTATCTAAACTTAATAATTTAAAAATATCATATATCCAAATATATTGGAGAAGCTTTATCTCCTGAGAATGTCTCTACAATAATGAGGTTGAGACATGTACATCTAGTTTTACTCAATTGAGTACCATTGGAATTTAGTTTTTGATTTATTTAGTAGGGTAAAAATCCATATTTCTCACACACATATTCTTGATAAAAGGAACAAAACATCATCTCTTTATAACAATAAGTTTAAAACATGTTAGGTTTTTAAAGTAAATGTTAGGTTTTTAAAGTAAACACATCACTATTGGATTTAGCACTACCAATGTGATCACACGGTTACTTATAGATTATATTCAATAGAATGGATGAAAAAGAATACATTTTAAAAGGGTTTAAAATGTATTTACATAAGGTTATATCATAGAACTAAATATATCAATGGATTCATAATCATACTCTTTTACTTTTCATATGTTTTAATCCACGAACTCCAATACTCATATAATCAACATATGTTCGTGAGGTGTTCATAAGGGTTTTTATCTCTTTACATGTACAAGAAATTTTTGACATTATATTCATAATGATGAAAGCCATAATGCACATCTGTAAAGTTTGAAAATGTCATAATAAAAAATTTTGAGTATAAAGACTTCAACAAATGATCAAGCCATATATATATATATATATCATTGCACTCATTTTAGATTTTTTTTTTAATTAAAAAAATAAAAAGAGGTAAGTGATACGTAATTCTAATAAATCAACAACACTAGCCCTTTTTGACACAATGAGTATTATCTCCTCTAGTGAAACATAAACCTTCCTTTAAAACATAAAATAAAATTATCTTAATTAATTAAATTTAGAAGATGCAATACCCTAGTGAAATTGTTCACTACACAATAATGTTTGGTCTGTTCCTTCTCTAATCAAAAGCCACGTTTGTCAGGCCAGTGCATATTGCAAGGTCAATAAGTGGTTTTCTAATGTATATTTAGATACATTCTCATCATGTAACCTTAGGGGACACAATTATGTATTAATATAAATAGTGTTGAATTAGATTATAATTTGCCAACATCAATTTCACATATAAGAAGGAAACATAGTTTCCTTCATTCATTTTTCAAATCAGATTACTGCATAGTGAGCACAAAAGGGTATTTATGTAGGCAATAATATAAAAACGGTATTCCATATAATCACCCTAACCAACTACTTATGTAGTGCAATGTATTTAACCTATGCTGAAGTAATGCTTAATTATCTATTATATTTGAATCGTTAATGGCATGTTACTTAAAATGTGTCAAGCTGTAAATTGGCATCTTCAAAGATTGCAAAGATTGTTACTCAAGGCCAGACACCTAAGTTAAACCAGGGAGGTATTTAGTTTATTTGGATAGATTATTATTAGACTATGACAAGGGAAAACACTTGTACTAAATTAGAGTAATATTAGTAGGCATTGGTCACATAATACCTTACATAGTCTCATCAAAAGTGATATGCAAATTAGTCTTTAGTTTACAAGTCGTACAACAAACATGTATTGTCAGTAGTATAGTGACAATTTCATACTTTCACTCGTTACACCTATTATGTATTAATCGACGACTATCATTTTGTAAAAATTATAAATATTCGTTTTTGGACACTTAGAAATTCTATGGATTTGAACATATATTTATATAATCCTTTATTGTAAGATAGGATAACCCATTTTAATATATTTATTCATAAAAATCCCATATCACCTTTATTGGTTCAAGTAATAAGATGTCTCCTGTCAAATATAAATTGTCTAATGTTCAACCACAGCTTTAATTTTTTAGTCATAGATGAAAACTACTAGATTAATGTAAACTGAATGCCTTGGCTCTAGGGGATCGATTATAAAATAAATTATTACGTTTAAAAATATTTTACATATTATTTAAAGTATAATTGCCACTTTGGGAAATATTTTTAAAAATATTCATAATAGAATTTCGCTCACCTGAAAAATTTCCTGCATGAGGCAACATTATTTAACATATTCCAAAGTGCACTCTTTCTGATGGATCCTTAAATGACATAATATTTGAATATATTTTAGTCACAAGGGTTTGCTTAGATTATGTCATTCACAGCATGGAGTGACATGAAGTATGTTTCTCATACCCGGTGTCAAATTGAAGCTATGCATCTGATGTGCTAAGCGTTTCTGGTATGACAAGTTACCTATTTTAGATTTATTTAGATGACAACCCCATGAATTGAAAATCAATATAATTTTCAAATATTTAAAAAGATTAAGAAAAATAGTGATTTCGTCCTGAGCCTGAAATAGATATTAAGATTATAATGTTGTTTGGAGCTACAATTTATTTAACATTTGATATCAAATACCTTTATTATGTAGGAGCTTGAGATAAATGTATCTTCAAAGGAACTCCAATCTTGTCTTGTGGATGTCTAAGACATTGAAAAGTGTGAGAAATATTTAGTCATTTCTCATCAGGCCTAACGATTAACTATTTGACTAAAAATTTCATGAATTCAGTGAAATGGCATACAAATAAAAGTTACCCATAGCTAACATGTGATATCTAAAACCAGACGTAGTTCAAAAAAGTGGGAAAAAAATTTAAAAAAAATCATATTTCAGGGTGTATAACTTATTATATGTTATATATTCCCATGAATCGAATTAATGCACATGAAATGTGCATTTATACGTAGTTACTATTATTTCATTCTCCTCCTACTCATACATCCCAATTAACAAGACATCTAGGCAGCATCTCCTCAGCAAAGGTGTTAGAAACTGAAGTTAACAGGGGATAATTTTTCCACTCCTCATGCATGCAGCAGTTAACAATCAGTTAGAGATCAGTTAGTTAACAAATAGTTAGTTTGCATGTAAAGACTAAAATTAGTCTTCAGTTAGTTTTTCTAATTATTATTTGCTTTCAAATCTATTTAATAGACTCATGGGTGCGGTATTGTAATCGAGCAAGATAAGCAAGATCAAGAAGATCTACAAGATTCAAGAAGATTATTAAAAATCTTGTTCCATGATTGCTGTAGCAATCTGAGTGTGTGTTCTATTTTATGTTCTTATATGCTTTTATTTTCTAACAAATGGTATTAGAGCCAGGTTAACACTCTAGCCTTGGAAGATGAAGTGCTGCCAATGAATGCAGCTAGTGAAAGACCCTGTAGCCAATGAGCCAGCGTGGACGCAGCAGCGACAGTTCAGCGTGGAGAAGAGCATCCAGGTTCGTAGTACCCGCAACCAGCAGGAGAAAGTTGGAGAAAGAGTAGCAAGGAGAAAAAGTTTCGTGTTGAAAAAAGCGGAGTAATTGTAGGCGGTGACAGCAGCGAAGTGGTGGAGACCATAGGAGTGCAAAGCGTAGCCAGAGGAGATCGTGCCAAGAAGCAGCCTGTGGAAATCAAGGGAGCTGCCAGAAGCGTGAAAGTTTGAAAGGAGCGCAGTCAAAGGACTGCCCAGCTGCGCCTTCGGATGGCTAATAGAAAAGCCATACAAATAATCTGAATTTATATGCTGAAGCATTCAATCCAGCCGTAGGGGTCGAGCTTGCCAGACACAGACCCCGCCGAAGTAGGTTTTCAACCAAAGGAGAGCAACCAGCGTTTGAGATTGCTCGGATCGAAGAGTTAAAAGAGCTGAAGCATCGGGTGGAGAAGAAGCGCCTAGGTGGAGGCGTGAAGATGATCTTGAGCTCAACACACATCTGTTACAATATGAAATAATGAAAATTGAATGAGTCGATGCAGAGTTGAAATAGAAGGAGAAGAAGCTGCTGAAAAGAGCTAAGGCCATATGTCTATGTTCGTATGTTGAAGCGTCTGTTAAAGAGCCAACCTTCAGACTGAAGTCTCTCCACGTTTCAACAAAAGGAAGATTACATCGATATTACTAAGGCCAGCATATGTGCGTCCATGGAGCGACAGTGGAGCTTTTTGACTTTTTATTGATAAGTAATAGATTACATCGACTAGTGAAAAAAAATAACTGACGGCTTTGGCGACGTCCCAGTGCACGTAGTAACCATGTATAGACATTCACAACTGTGACAAGAAGAATCAAGAGGAGTGGAATATTGAGTGCCACCTACAAGTGAAATTTTGGAAATATTGCCCCGCAGTTGTGAATTACGGTAATGGGTGTGCTTAGGCCCTGGAAAGAAAGTTACGTCGCCTGCTGTGACGTAGGTAGGAAGCATGGAATATCATGTAGAGCCAGCTGAGGAGAGCTGGAAAACAAATCGTAGAGAAAGTGCCCACTGAGTTAGAAGAAAGAGAAGACCAACGGAGCGTTGAAGAACCCTGATGGTAGACCGTGAAAATTAAAAAAAAAAAAAAGAAGAGATCGTTCCCTGCACTCAGAGGCACAGAAGCAACAATAGCTTCTAAATGTTTGAAGAAGAGCAGTGCACAGAAGCACAGCTGCTCAGGAAGAGAAATTAAAAAAAAAAAGAAAAAAAAAAAAGGAGGATCATGAGCATTCGCAGCCTGCTGAGATCAGGCAAATCGTGGTTTTTGGACTGTACGTCCTATGCTTCCCAAGAAGATTTTTGACATAGAGGGAATCGAAAGCGTGACTGATGGTAGCCATGGTAAGGCGGCGGATATCAGCGAGGTGGAGTGTTTACAGTGGTTGGATTACAGAGGCCCCAATTCGGTTGTTTTTGTATGTTTTGGGAGCCAATCGACTCTCAACAATGAACAGACGGCGGCGCTGGCGAGGGGGCTAGAGGCCAGCCAGCAAGCGTTCATATGGGCCATCAAAAGCATCCAAACCGCTACTGGAATAGGGCTGTCGGAGGGGTTCGAAGAGCGGACAAAGGATGTGTTTAAAGATTTTTGTGTGTATTGGCTAAGAGAAAATTTTGTATATTTGTTTTCTATGCTTAGAAGATGAATGCCGTAGCATTCCATTTTGTATTTTGTCTTATGTATTGTTAAAGAATTTGTATGCACTCAGAAGAAAGTCAAAGATACCGCTCTAGAGATGAGAAAGATGCATCTAACCCCAAGGACAAGAGGCGTATTACAAATAAGATTGCTCCGAAGAGCTTGATACGAATGTCAAACATAAAAAAAACATCGAATGTGTTCTTTTTTTTATATGCAATGTCGTGTTTGAAAAGACGAGCTCTGCAGAGCTTGTGTTACATAGCGAGTGAAGTTGTGAAAGTGTGTGTGTTGAACAGTGAGTGAAGCTGTCAAAGTGTCTGAAGATCAGGCCGATCATTGACAAATCTAGACCAACGTGGAAAGAACCTAGCAGAGCCCTGGGAGGAAACCTGAGCAGTTAAGCGTCGGGTTAAAGAAAGGTAAGCAAGCAGGGAGCTTGCAGTGTTGGACATAAGCATGTCCGTTGATAGCCTTTCGACAGGTTACTCCTCAGTTTCAAATGCTGAGTCAATGCTAATTGAGCAATTGTATTTGTTTGTAGCCTCAATTTAGGCTATATTAGGTGGTGTATTCCACATATAAAGTGATGTATTTCACAAGGTGGTGTATTCCACATATAAGGCGATGTATTTCGCAAAGCGGTGTATTCCACATGAATTCAGCGAAATGACATACAAATAAAAGTTACCCATAGCTAACATGTGATATCTAAACCCAGACGTAGTTCAAACAAGTGGGAAAAAAATTTAAAAAAATCATATTTCAGGTTGTATAACTTATTATATGTTGTTATATATTCCCATGAATCGAATTAATGCACATGAAATGTGCATTTATAGGTAGTTACTATTATTTCATTCTCCTCCTACTCATACATCCCAATTAACAAGACATCTAGGCAGCATCTCCTCAGCAAAGGCATATTTATTCGGGCCTAAACTGCCTCCTTGTTACCTTAGTACCCTCTACAATATATCCTATATAGAGAAAGCTTCAACCACATCATTCAATTCTGCAAGAAATAAACACTTTGAAGAGAGGGATGTAGTTGATGAGACTTCAAATACTTTACGTGGATGGAGTAAGTTTTAGACTGAGTTTTCATTGCCTTCAAACTCCTTTTTTCTCTCATTTGACACATCCCATTTGCAATAGTTCCACATTCAACTAACTACATTAAATGCTTCACAAATCCTTAATTCATTCCCAAAAGTGCATAGATATTTTAATATTTCCAACTACGATTAATAAAAAGAATTTCTTTCGAAGTTTAATTCATTAATGAAATATTTTCACACAACTATTAAAATTTAAGAGATTAAAAATTTTAAAAGTTCAAACTACAGTTCACTTATGGTTTATAATCTAATTCTCGCAAGCATTACTTTATTTGTTAGGAATGGCAAACGCCTAAGATGAAAAATATTTTAATAAATCTTAAAATATTAAAAAAAAAAAATAACAAGGCACACTTACATTATAAAACAATAAAATTTAATGAATATAATAAAGATTATAATTTTAATGTCGATGATACTAAAAATTTTATTGGTGGCGATGGCTCATATGACAAATGTGACTGATGGACAATGACAATTTGAAAAATATGCCTAACTACTCTCATTTAACTATGCATCAAAATTAAATGAAAAAAGAAATTAAAGTTAATCACAACTATACTATATAACTACAATCTTTACAGTTTATTGGAATCCCTCTATACACTAATATTTAAATATCAGATTATGAATGTTTCTATCAATATCTTCTTGAATATAATGTTAATATGTGCACTTGCATTATATTATTAGACTTAGTCTTTTTAGGGATTTTAGATGTTTAATAAGGTTATTTAATTTATTTATATTTTAAAATAGTGTTTTGATCATTTTGGACACTTATGATATCCTTAAAAATAGTTAGAATCATAAAGTCACTTCAGTTAATTGTGCTACGTCTAAATCGTTACACATTTACAATAAAAGGTTTGGAACTCACTTTTTAAGTTATGATAACTGATAATAGAGTAATTTTAATTTTATTTGCTATATTAATCTTATTTGTGGTACATAGATTGACTAGGATGCATTTTTGATTCCATGTTTAGCTTTACCATTGAAGAGGCTTCTTCCCTGATGTCCAGATATTTAGAGTAGGTTAAACTTAGATTATTTAGAATACTTAAATTTTACATAGTCTATTTTAAACTTCACTTAGTGGTATTTGATATTTATATTTATATTTCTGCTTTTAGAATTAACATGAATTGCAAGTTTTCTTGTAATAAACTCAAATCAGCTTTTTTTTATTTAACAAGATTTCACACAATATAAGTGTGGTGCCTTAATTAGAATTTATAATTTTTTATTTATTTTTCCATATTCTATATCTGATATTTATTATAAGTATATGGTAATTGAGACCAGCAAACATATATTTGAAAGTTTAAAGTTATTTAAGATAGTTTTTGGTCAATAATCTCAATTACAACAAAGCTAGGTTATCAACTAATAATTATTTGATAGTTTTGTTGATACATATATTTAATTTTAGAGAAAAAAAAATTTTCACTCCATACAATCATTCAAAATATTAATTTGGTATCAAAGGTAAGTTAAAGAAAGGTTCTAAAGGTTTTTTAGGCAATTATTAGAATAAACAATGGCTTCGGTGAATTATGTCTCCATGAATATTTATATTTTGATAGGTGACAACTTTATTTATTAGATATATCAATGGAAAATATATTTAGGATAAAGGGTGGGATTTTTTTTTTGATCTAGGAACCAATACCTTAGAAGTGATAAAAAACCGAGAACACACAACACTCGAAAATAAAACAAAGAATGATGAAAATAGCAAAAAAAAAAAAAAAAAACAATAAAAGAGCAGCAAAAAGTGGCTTTAAATGCCAAAATTTTCAACCTAAGATGCTACCCAACACTAAAACATAAAATAAACTAACTAGGCATCTCCCATAATATTTTCTTTGTTGGATTTGAGAGACATTACAATGAGTTTCAAACCTAGTTTACCTTTGCCTTTCTTTATATTTCTAACAATTTTCCATTCTCCTCCCACTTCAGGATTTGGCAATATGAGGATAGAGATTTATCTTGATTCAGTCTTTGCTCTAATTCAAAGACACATTGTCCTTCTAACAAAGTTGGGGTTGATATATTTGATTTAATCTCTTCATTTCCATTATTCTTTGTTTGTACCACCACAACCCTCTCCTTCATGAGCTTTTTATTATAGTCAAGTGTTTCATTAATATTATTCTACTCCTTTACTTCCAATGGGATCACTAAATCTGAACCCTCATTCTCACTTCCACTATAATTCTCAATTGGAATAGTAATATGCTGAATTTTTGAATTTTTCCACTGTAATAAGGCCTAATCAAGGGAGGCGAGAGAAGACCTTTCAAGATAGGGAAGAGAAGGCCTAATCAAGAGAGTGAAGAGAAGGCCTTTCAAGATGAACAAAGTGACTTTCAAGAGAACTCACATTTTCATCTCACATATGTTATGGGAATAGACAATGGAAATAATTTTGTGTCTTGATTCATATTGCTTAGATCACATGACAAGTCATAAAGATAGTTTCAAAATGTTAGATGATCGATAAAAAATACAAGTGCAATTAGGATCTATAAATTCCATTCAATTTGAAATAAATTTAAGTATTAAAATAAAAAAAAATTAAGGTAATAATGATATAGTGGATCCAAAGAGAATTGATCATAATTTCAAATGTTGAAGAGAGTAAATCAAATCATATATGTTTTATAATCCTCTCAATAAATCCATAACTATATCTAGATATTTTATTTGTTATAAATGATGTGTATGTTGATTATGATAATGTTTCTAAAATAATACTATGTTGATGAGTAAATCCTCTTTAAATTTATTTTTAAGGTTTCTAAAGTCCTACTCATGTTTCTAGTTTAATAGTAAACAATCCCATCCCCTATCAAGAAGCTAGTCATGCATCTTTGTCAACTATAAGAAACAGCAAGGGTTATTGAATTTAAAACCAATCAATCTATTGTTGAATCATAATTAAGGGAGGAGGATCGGAAGGAAAAAATATCACTAACATAACTTATTTTATGATAATTAGAACCAAGAAAAATGCTTTAAAACCCAAAGAGGAAAAAAATCACAATCATGAGAGTTTAGAAAACTCAAATTTAAATTAAAAAATGAAGATAAATTCCTATATAAGAACAATAAAATATTTACTTTTAATTAATATATAAAATAATAATACATGATAAAATATTTTCAAATACTAGTAGCTAAGAATCAAGCTGATCAAGAAAGGGAAGACTGAGCCTTTCATGCTGAGCAAAGTGAGATTAAAGAGCACATAGATTGTTGTCTAATATATTTTTTGAATAAATTATGTAAATAATTTATTTATATTTATTCAAGTTATTTAAATAACATGACAAGTCATAAATATGGTTTAATCAAGTTAGATAGCAATTTAAATTGCCAAGTGTCATTAGGAGATAGAAATTCCTTTTAAGTTGAATGAAAAGGAAACATACAAATCAATGAAAACATTTTAAATACCAAAGAGGGAAAAAAATATCATAATCAAAAGATTTTACATAATATATTTTAAATGGATATTTTTAATCCAACTTCAAATGTAAGAGAAAAAAAAAGTTTACTTGTCATTGCTAAAAAAAATTAGGACACATAATAAAAGATTGAAGGATACTAGTAGCTAAGAATAAAGAGAAGGAAGATAAAACATTTAAAGATGAAAAAATTGAGTTTCAAAAGTACACATATTATTTTCTAACATATTTTTTAGAAATATGTTATGAATATAATTTTTTTTCTCTTGATTCAGATTGCTCACACGACATGACGAGTCATAAAGTTAGTTTCAACAAGTTAGATGATTCATAAAAAATTCAAGTGTAGTTAGGAGATATAAATTCTATTAAATTTGAAAGAAATGGAATTATTGAAATCACTAAAAATAAATATAAATGTGATATATATTATTATAATATTATTTGTCTTAATTTCGTAAGTTATATCAATGAAAATAAAGCAGACAAGCTTTAGAATTCTTCTAGTGAATCCACAACTATTTATAGAGATTCTATTTGTTGTTTTAAAATAGGTGTATTATGATTTGACCACACATATACATATTTTATAAGTTAATTTTTGTATCATTTTGAATTTTATTTTGAGTAATTACAAATTCTTACACATGTTTCTATTTCAATAAGAAATAATACTAGCTATGTACAAGAGACTAATCATGCATCTTCATCAACTCCAAACAAGAACAAATAGTGGTTGACTTCAACTCTAGAAAAAAAAAATTGTATGATAATTATGAGAGGATGATCATAAGGTTATAAAAATTTTAAGGTAACTTATTTTATGATGTTTATGATGGAAATACTATGTATTATCATATATGACTAGTGAACCTAAAAGTTATGCAAAAGCTAGTCTAAAGAAAGAATGGGTTGATGATATGAAATTATAGATGGATTAAATTGAAAAGAATGATATGTATAATTTAATTAATTTCAATTTAATATATTTCACTGGTAAAAATTTTGTATGCAATAGCATTGTTAAAAGTGATGACATAGTTAACAATTTAAAAATCTAGACTCGTTGTAAAATAATTTGCATAAACATATGGAGTTGAGTATGAGAAAAAATATGAACATGTGCCATGTCAAGATAATAATAATAATAATAATAATAATAATAATAATAATAATAATAATAATAATAATGGATGAAAAATAAATTAAATTTATGTCAAAAATGTAATCCTACATGGAGTGATTGAAGAAGAAATAAATGTGTGGAATCCAAAAGTTTTTTAGGTAAAAGGTAAATACTTTTTGGAATATAAGTTAAATAATAATATTTATTGTATGAGTAAAAATATAATAACGTGGTAATCACAAACAAATATCTAATTATTAGATCAAGGCTTTTTAATAATTTAAAATTAACCAACTCTTTACATAAAAACATATACATCTAATGTTTTATATGTATGTATCTATGTAGATGGCTTGATATTTACATGTAGTTATATTGATATGTTTAATAACTTCAAAAAATATGAAATCAAAATTTTAGATCTATGATACTTTAATTATGAACTACGTTTTTGGCATAAAATTCCATAAAAAAATATGAATTATTAATTTTTCATGCTACGTATGCCCATGGCATGGTAAAGATGTAAATTATTCAATATTTTAAGCCCAAAGATACTCCAATTATAAGATAATAGAAACTTATGAGTGAGGTTTTAAGTATTTTATATGATAAAAGGACTTTTAGAAACATGGTGGGAGGTTTTATGTATCTAACAATGATAAATCTTTATACCAATTATGGCGTTTCACTAATTTTTATAATTATGGGTAAACCATCACTAATGTTTGTACACACAGTGAACATAGTTTTTAGATATAGAAGAGGTACTTATGATAGTGTCATTAATTTCATATGTATTTATGTTTAATTAGATACAAAGA
>JARHVA010008416.1:382500-397500 GCA_037957365.1 Torreya grandis
GCATTACATATTATAAATATATGCATTGATGGCATACCCATTTATGTGATGACATATTATCCACAATGTCACATGGTTATACATGATTACATATTTATACATGACATGATACAATTAACTCTTATTATGAAATTGGTTATTTATATGCTACATCAGTTACCTCAAAATGGGGGAATATTAGTTGGTTTTTTTTATAGATATAAGTCACCATGAATATACAAATCACATTTTGGGTATAAAATACATATTTTAAATATTTAAATTCATTCAAAAATCACATTGGTTCAGATATGTGATAATATAATTACACATTGGTAAGCATTTTTGGGGAATACACCATGCCTATGAACTTACTTTATAGATTCATGAGTTACAAAATATAAATTCACTTACACTTGAGTTCACATGCCATATAGGTGCACATGGTTTTCATGAACAAAAATTATAAGTTTTCACATATAGAACATTTGAGATACAAGTTCCCAAATTTAGCATAGACAAATATAATTCTATATCACTTAAGATGTATTTAGTGAGGTGTGATAATTTTTAATATAAAATTAAATATTTTATAGCGAGAAATTTTACAATTACTTATTTGTAAAAAAATAACTCAATGAGATCAAGTATTGTAAAAAAATAAATCTGTAATTCCTTCTACAATAATTGATTCATAATTTTTAAGGTAATGTACATTGAGTTTCAATGACACTCAATGACCATGAAATTAACAATAACAAAACCATTATATGGTTACCACCTCTCCATCTTGAGGTTTATGATTATATATATATATATATATATATATATATATATATATATATATATATATATATATATATATATATATATATATATATATATATATATATATATATATTATTTATTTGAGTTAATGTATTTAAGTTTTAGTGACTCTAAATGGTCTTAGTATTAGTCCATATTCATGATGGTTGAGGAATTTTTCCCCCTAATGTAAGGACTTACACAGTTAGACAAATTTTGGGCACAATCACCCCATCTTTCGATGTCCTTCAACAAGGAAGCATTATAATCCAATGCTTCAATCAGGAAACATCATATCTAATAAGTAATAGGGAGACATAGGCCCACCCACATATAGGTGTATCCCTTACTTGTTATTAAATAATTTAGTTTTAATTATAGTTAATATTTAAATTTTCACATATGGAAATTGATAATTGCATAATCATTGCATGTTTGTTTGGAGAAAATTTGTATATTTGAATCAATCTCTCAAAATCAAAATGTGTTATACACAATCAAGTAAAAACTTGTCCTTTTACTCTAGTATTTATATTGCATTTCAATAATATTATAAGATGATATTTATAGACACTAAAATATGGAAATAAATAATTTGTAATATTAATTTTTATCTATCTTTACATTACATAACTTGGCACACATAAATGCCTCTTATTCACCATATTTTCATGTCCTCATAATTTTAATGAGTCTAAACCTCTTAGTTTATTGTCCATCACTTGAAATAAACTCTAAGTATATGTCAAACCAATTAAATATTTCACTTATCCATTTATAAATCATCATATCAAAATTCACGTCTCTTGGACACTAATGTCATCTTCATGTAGTTTCATCAATGAAAATGTCATGAGAATACATTAATTTTTCTCCCCTATTAGTAGTTATTTTCCAAAATCAAATCACTTCTATGGGTCATCCCATTCTCGTAGTGTGTCATTTCCATGATAAGTTACCAAATGGAATCGCATAAAAATAAAGCAATCCCATAGTTAGTACTCAATTTTAACTTACTTATAAATAATATATACACTAATTCACATTGATAACATCAACCATATTATTTCATTTTTTTATTAGTCATGTTAATCAATCATTAGCAAAGTTTGAGTCTCATTAAGATAAGTCATGAGTGAATATTTTTAAACATCAAAATTAACATTTTGTTTACTTCAATACAGTAAATGATGGAAATTTTACATTCAAAATAAGGGTAAGAACTACATTTAGATTAAATTTCCTATTCATATAATAAGAAATAAAGGAATAAATTGATCACCAATGAGGTTTATTGGGATAAGGTCGATTAAATATACTTCCCAAGTTTTTATAGGTTTCTAGTATTCACAAGTATACCTGGAGTTTCAAGTACAAAGATATTATGTTATAGAATTTAAAACATAGTTAGGCATTAGGAATGAAATCAAAAATCAATTTTAGTAAGGCATATTGAATTGTATGGTAGTAGAGATTGAAAACAAACTGGGGAAATAACATCACCATACTAATAGTTTCATCAATGTTACTACCCCAACACGATGTTAGTGACCCTAAGTGCAAAGAACGTTCTAGATATAAAAATATCACATAATGTATTCCATCCCATGTACATTTTTATAATTCAACCACAATCCTTTTATGAACAAAAAAACTAAGTCATTTTTATCACTTTATTAATTTATAAATTTAGCACATGCCACTTGTCAAATTAATTTCTATGTTTTGTATTCAAATTCATTTTTAATTGTAATAATTTACAATCTAAATTAAATTCAATTGTATATGTTAATTTAGGTTTGACATTATAAATTAGGGTGAAAAAATTATAACCATATAATCTCATAGTATGTACGAGATTACTAAAAAATTTGAATGCTTCAAAATTGGAAAACAAAAGAGGAACTAAAATTAAAATTGGTTACATCGACACCAAAATATCTCTAAAAATTATTTTCAATGTGAAGAATGTTATTAAATATTATTAAAATCTCTATTTGGTCTCGCACATGCCACATAAGATAATCCATATGCATTTTTTATAAGCATCAACACCACTTCCATAGACACATCATAAGACTAACTACACCTCTTCACATGAAGTGTATACTCAACATAAGAAATACCCATGTCATTATCAAATATGGGATCCAAAATAATATGACTATTTAATATGGATTCCAATATGTATGCTAGAATCTAAAGAGATAAATAACCCATAAAACTAGCGTAAATGAATAGATATTAAATTATGAAAGAAAATGATACAAAATCAACATATCAACACAAAGTTATTCTCCATGAGAGTAATGAAAATGCTCCAAAATAAAAATAGAATTATGAGGATGCAAATGCAAAATATACCAAATAAAAAATAGGTAGCATGTTTAAATAGAAAAGAGAGAGGGAAGAGGTGGAAACACCAACTAATAGGAAGCAACCATCTATTAGACTAAAGATAGAAAATCATCTTCAAAGATAGAAAATGAATGCTCAGTTTTAGGAAGGTGACACCTCATAACCTAATCACCTAATTAAAAATGCTTTATTAACCTAATCAAGATTAATTAAAGGTATAGGAAAAACCTAGGAAAATAAGAAAAAAAAAAACCAACTAGGAAATAAAAACCTACACAAACACCCCCCATAATCGTAGCTTAGGTGGGTGAAAATATGGGTCCCAAAAATTGAAGATTGTTGAGGGACCCATCTAAATAGAACCCTCTCCCCCCAAAAAAATAGAAGTATGCCCCTGCATCCAAAAAAGAGAGTATGCCCAACCCCGAACTTCCCCCTCCCCCTACCTATCCCCAATAATAGAGAGGGAAGGAATGAAGGATCTGACAAGCCCTCTCAAAAGATGAGGTCCTCTTGAAGTGATAGTAGATGCCTGATACTAAATAATGAATATGATCTAATTACATCGAACAACATCTATCCCCATAAGAGGAAATAAAACTACAAAAGAATCCAATAATCTCCCCATTTTAAAAAAGAATATGAGGGAACAAATATCATCAAATGTGGTTCTAAAAACTTCTGAAAGGTTTCCATATCCATAGCTAAAGATGCCATAATCTAAATAGGTATATGTAAAATCAAATAATTAGGTGATAAACCAAGACCATGTATAAATGGTTGATGAACAAGATCTAGAGATGATGATGATGATGAGACAACAATTGTGATGAGGTTATCATCAAATAATAGAGATAAACCCTCAAATATGTCCTCCATGTCTACAATACAATTCTCTATAAACAATTTTGAAACACTTGTCAAGAGATCATCACTTAATGCTGAAATTTAAAGACTATATATGTCTTATTTCAAATAATCACTAAAATATCTTGATGAATCAACTTGGACCTCTAAAGTGGTAATAGATTGAAGAGGATGCAAAGTTTCCTCAATAATAGATGGGGTGTCAATAGAGGATGATCATCCAATGAAGATGTGCCCACACAAGAAGATGCATCAAGAATCTCAATAGGTGTCTAGTCATGCAAGAAAGCATCACTTTCAGATTAAGATCCAATGTCTCCATATAACTTCTATATGATGTGTCATGTAGTGAAAGGGCACTCAGTGTGCTTAATATTATGCATAATATCATTAGATATAGTTTGACATATTAGGCCATAGATCATGTCATTATTTTTAAACTATGTATTCTTATTTTCATAGGTAGTTGTTTCAAGAACAAGTCCTATGAGATAATGTAGTAGATCTTTCTCTAGGTAATGATTCTTTATCCTTTTCTTCCAAGATAAATAGTTCTCTGATGTTAGCCTTACAATAGATTTATGGAATTTTTTACTAATATCCATGATGAAAACCCAATAGTGAAACTTTATCTTAATTTATGATTACAATTAACCCCATTAAATGTTTTAAACATGATGTATAAATCATGTGAAAAAAATAGAATATGTGCGGATAAGAACCAACACAATGACAACCCCCCTTTTCACTAGTTCAAAAATTATGTTAGGTAGCGCCCCCCCCACCCCCCGCCCCCCCAAAAAAAAATTTTGGCACTTTATAAAGTAATGTGTTTTACAAGTAAAATTGACCCAATGCATGGGAAATAAAAAATAAACAAATTTACAAAAGATGGTACTAGATTTTGAGTTACCATTAGCAAGATATTAACAAAACTATTTCCCATAAATAGGCCTGTTGACTAAAAATTTGCACTTGAAACTCTTAAATAAAATACCCTTAGATGAGGTAAAATATGCCTTTTAACCACTTACTAGAACTAGAATTTCTCCATAAACATAAAAAATTCAATGAAAGTGGAAAAATGTTTTGCCAGTTACCTCGATATGTATGGAATCAAGTTTGATTTCTTGTTTTGGCAAAAATTATAGCGTATATAAAAAATAATGAATTTGTAGCCATGATAGAAACAAAAGTATTGTTGTTTTTTCTTTGGTAATTGGCTAAACTTGATGTTTTCCTTGTCAATGAGTTATCTTCCACACAAAAACTTGATCTATTCTAAGAAAGAGCAGTCTTAAGGCAATCAAACAAAATAAATTACTATTTTTGAAGGCAATTTGCTCACCCACGTCTGAAAAGAGAAAAGTGCAGTCCTTATCTTCCATGTCAATATACTCAGTCCTTGACCTCCATGTAGTAGAAAGGATTCTAATGCATTGAAACCACTATAATACTCTTCCAATGCCAAGAACATATTTGACAAAGAATGACACCTCTAGTTTCCAATGCCTTTCCTAGAAAACTATCAGTAGATTTGGATGATAGAAAAGGACACAAACCTGAACAAAGGTGGAATGTATTAAATATAGGTATTAAATGTAGATATTGAACATAGAGCATTTATATTTTTTCAACCAAGAAAAAAACAAGATCTCTATAGTGAGTAGTGCTTAGGCTGATCTTTAATATAGTAGTCTACATATAATCATGCCAAGGTATAATAGAGCACTCAAGAGTGCCAAAATTAGATTTAAATGCAATAGACAAAGGAACAAATCTTAAACACCACTTATGTAAAGGTTCAACACCATTGGTTGAAGTTATTCTAACAAAGAGAAAGTTCAACATAACTTAAGATACTTCAATGCATCAAGTGTTCTTCCACCATCCATGATTAAATGAAAAACCCTTATAGACACAATGAAAAGGTATTTTTGGCCTCAAAAATATCTAATAAAGGTTAATTTTTAAATCTGAGCATGAAACCCCATTTGTAACTTTTTCAAATGATCTTCAAATCTAATGAAACAAAAGACTTTTCTAACTTTATCAAGCCTCATAGATGTGTTAGAACATCAAAAAATGTTTTGAATATAACCATAATACTACAACCAAGTAGATTCAAAAAATAAAAATGTGTTGAACTCCAAGGGTTAAAACTTTTCATCAAACATTTCTGATTCCCTAGATCATCTAAAAATGTAAGAAAAAATCATACTAGGGTTTTTGGGAAACCTGAAACAAGATTATTATCTACAATAAACCCCTCCCAACTCCTCGCCCCCCCCCCCCCCCCCCCCCCCTCTACTGCCACAAATCTCTCAAATATGGAAACTAAAAACTATTCTTGCACATATAATACCATGTTAGAATATAAAAAGATGAATAACCTAGATAACCAGTGCAAACTAATAGATATTAAACTATGAAAGCAAAAGATACAATATAAATATAAAAACATAAATTTAGTCTCCATGAGATTAATTCAAATGATCCTAAATAAAAATATCATTATGAGGATGCAAAATCAAAAGATACCAAATACAAGCTAGGTAGCATGTTTAAATAGAAAAGATAGGGGGAGGAGGTGGAAACACCAACCAATAGGAAGCAACCATCTATCAAACTAAAGATAGAAAAGTATCTTCCAATATAGCAAATGAATGATCACTTTTAGGAAGGTGACACCTCATAACCTACTCACTTAGTTAAACATGATTTATTAATCTAAGCAAGATTAATAAAAGGTGTAGGAAAAACCTAGGAAAATAGGAGAAAAAATATCCCAACTAGGAAATAAAAACCTAAACCAACAAGTGTAAGTATTTATAAAATATGGGATCAAAAATAATATGACTATTTAATATGTATTCCATTGTGTAGGTATTTATAATTACTCACACCATAGACCATATTATCTTGGATTCATGTAATAAGTGAGTGAAATTTATGTCCAATGGTAGTGCACTTGAAAAGTATTAAATCAATTTTATGGAGGAAAATATCAATTCTTATATCAAAACATTAGAGGTTTATGTTATTCTTTTTTTGATAGCCTATGTTATTGATAAGGACTATTCATATAAAGCTAACAAAATGTGGTACAATATTCATTTTTTAAGGCTAGGTCTTCAACATTATCATTCATCTCAACTAACTAAGCTCAAATTTTTATTTTCCATGGATTGGCACAATATTTTTTCATGTGTAATTTATTTTATCTAAATGTTTTGTATATAATATATTTTATAGCGAAGAAATTGGTAATTGATAGTGTACCTTTATATGTAATCATTAAAACTAAAATAGGTTAATAACCTATTATAGAATTATGTAAACATATTAAAAAAACCAAAGGGCCTTCCAACACATTAGGAAATAAATAATAAGATCAATTAGTCAATTCATTTATCCCCTCTTAAAAATAGTTAATTTTATTGTGGTTCCATCTAGGATAACATTAAAGTCTAGTGTTAGATTCAAGAAATCAACAAGTTATTGAATAATTATATCATATTATAAATATGAGAATCCAATAACATGATGTTTACTATTGTAAGTTTTCAAATAGAAAACAATATTAATATTATTAATCTTTTTAACTAGTGTCATATCAAATTCTTTTATCACCCTTTTTGGTATTATGAGTATTCAAATTAGATTCCAATATTATAATTGTAAGAATCAAACTGAAAAAAAAAAAAATTGGATTCAAATTATCTCTTTATTAATTCTCACCTTTTCATTCATATATTTATAGTAGTATGTATTATAGTCTGAAAAGTATTATTTATTACACAAGTAAACATTTATCTTATACTCATAGTTTGATAAGTATGAAAAATAATTTGATATCAAAATAAGGATTAATATTCCATTCATATTAAAAAATAGTAAAATACTAATGTATTATAGCTCCGTAAGTATGAAAACATGTCTTATATCTTTATAGACAATTTATAAAATTAGAAAAAATACCAAAAATAATATTAAACTATAATTTTGGACTCTCATATGGCCTCCAAAAAATATATAAAACATACATAACTGGATAGTCTAGGTTATAGATGCATTGAATTTTTTAAGTTTATATTTTTGGTGTATCGGATCAAACAGAGCTATGGATCAAAAGTTATAACCTCTAAAAGTTTGACCTCTTTTCTACATCAATGTCCTCTGGTTGACAAAAAATTAGCTTATATAAGTTTTTTTCATTGTACTACTACCATTTACTCTTATCAATATTTTTTAGATCCTATTATGTAATCTAAGTATTGTATTCCTATTATATTTCTTCCCACTATACCAAGTACCTATCATAACTTCCTTGTATTGTGTTTACTATATTTTCATACAAAACATGCACTATATTTTATTTTTTCTTCTTTGGCACTTATCATTTCCAATCTACTTCTTCAGCTTCTTCACCTTCACCATCTCATAAGCATTGTCATTGATTTTATTCACAATTATTCATTGTCCAATTTTCTTATACTTTCACTTGTTATATGTTCCTCTTAGAAATATATATTTTTTCAAGTAAACCATCACTAAATATCCCTCAAATATTTTTGACCTTATTTTGACATCTGCTACTAGTTTATCCTTTTCATTACTTTCTTATAATTTTATTCGTACATCTTCTTGTAACTATTGTATATGTTTTGAAAACATTTTTGCATAATCACTATCTCATTCTATAATTGATAACTTTACCAACTCTAAAACACTCATAGGATTTCACTTGTAAAAAATCCAAAATGTTGATTTTTATGTTGATCTATTCACTAGACTATTTTATGCAAACTTGGATTTTGGTAAATCCAAGTTTCATTGCTTGGGCTTCTCTCCAAATATCCATCCAAACAAATTTATCAAAATCCTATTTACAATTTTTGTCTATCCACCTATTAGAAGGTTGTATGTACTACTTAATTATAGCTTAATCCCCATCTTCCTCCATAAATTCCTTTAAAAATGATAGAAATTTTGTATCTCTAGCTAATGTAATGGTTTTCAAAACACCATGCAATCACAAAATATCCTTAAAAATAGTTATGAAACTCTAGTGGCATCATTGATTTATTGAAAATCAGTAAAATGAGTTATCTTAGAAAATAAGTATACAATAACAAAAATTGAATCATTACCTCTATATGTGTTTGGTAATCCTAATAAAAATTCCATACACAAATCTATCGATAGTCCCCTTGGAACTGGTAAAGGGATGTACAACCCTATATTTTATGCATGTCCTTTTTCCATATGACATATCTTTCACCTTGAAACATATCTTATCATATCTCTCTTCATATTTGTCCAAAAATACTTGTACTTCACCAAAACTAATGTCTTTGTCTTATCAAAATGTCTAGCCAAATTACCACTTTACAATTGTCTTATATTATTGTCTCTTAGAGACCCGATTGAATTACATAATTATTTTTCTTTGAAAAGATAACCATCCTACATTAGATGATCACCACAAACATTAATTGTATCAAATTTCGATGTATTCTTGCATTGCTCAACTATCTTGCTAAAATCTAGATTAGTATAATATACTTCCTTAATAAATTGAAACCCAACTACTTTACTCAGTATAGTAGTTATTAACCCTAATTGCCTACTCAAAATATCAGTTACTTGATTCTCTTTTCTTGGTTTCTACTTCAATGCAAAATTATAACTCTAAAGACACAAACTTTTCATGCCTACTATTTAACTTCCTTTCAGTATTCACATACTTCAAAGCCTCATAATCAGTAAATAAGATAAACTCATTAGGCCCTAAGTAATGCCTCCAATATCTTAATGCTTGTCAAATGACATAAAATTCAACATCATATGTAGAATACTTTGTTCTTACATTATTCAATTTTTCACTTAAATTTGCTATTGGCTTCCTTTCTTGACTCAACATAGCACTAATTCCCACAAATGAAGCATCACAATCAAATTTAAACACTTTGTTAAAATATGTTAAATTTAAAATAGGTTTTTATTTATTTTTCCTTCAACAAATCAAATATTTTTATTTCTTCCCTTGTCCATGCAAATTATTTTCCCGTTATAGAATTTTTTATTAGTGCAACAAGGCTGCTAACTTTTTTAATAGACTTTCTATAAAAAATTTCTAAACTATGGGAACTTATTACCTCTATAATTTTATTTGGGATAGGACACTCAATAATATCCTTTAATTTTTATTCATCCATTCATACACCATTTTCTAAAACTACAAATCTTTAAAATACTAAACTATTATATATAAACCTACACTTCTTCAAATCCATATAGAGCTTATATTTTATTAACACTTCTATCAAATGTTGTAAGTAATCTTATTTATACTTACTAAATATATTAAAATATCATTAAAATAACCCACCATGAACTTACCATTGTATTCTTGTAGAACTATGTTCATCACCCTCGTAAATGTGTTAGGTATATTAGATAATCTGAATAGCATCATCATTCACTCGTATAATCCATCTCTAGTCTTGAATGTTATTTTTCATTCCTTTACTTCACAAATTTGAATCTTATAGTATCCACTCCATAAATTAATCTTAGTAAAATAATTTGTTTCTACAAGAACTTTCATTATATCATCTAAACAAGGTATAATAAATCTATAATTGATTGTAATTTTATAGATTACTCTATTATCCATACACATCCTCTACTCTCCAAATTTATTTTGAGTTAATAATGTTGGTGTTACAAATGAACTCATGCTCTCCCTTACTATACCCTTCCTCACTAATTTAGTAACATGCTTATTCAATTCTACATATTCTATTAGACTCATGCTATAAGTTTCTTAATTTTGTTGATATGATCCTAGAATCAAATCAATATGATGATGAATATATATTTTTGGTGATAAACAATCTGGTCACTTATTAGATATAATATCGACATATTATTTCAAAACTACGATTAATTTTATTGGGACTTTCATAGCTTATATCTCTTTTTTCTTCACTACTAACACATAACATCAACATATCTTCTTCATATCTCTGATAAGTTATTTTTTAGTATATATGCTTTCATCCTACCCTTTTTATTTAAGAGGTAATAAAACTCCCTTCATAACACCTTTTCAGAAACTATATGTGTTTTTTGATCCATCATGAATTATTTTCCTATAAAACATCCACGGCCTTCCCAATAATACATAGCATGAATCTATTGATATAACATCACACCATATTTCATCCTTGTTATATTTACCTATATAAAATTTGATTAAGCACATTTTATTTACTATGAATTCATTAAATTTATAAAACCATTAAATCTTATAAGGATTAGGATGTTTTTCAAATTGCAAACCTAGTTTCTCAGTCATGTCCTTAGAAACTATAATTTCATAACTACCACCATTTATAATTACTTTTCATATCTTACCTCCTAAAGTACACCTTGTTTAAAATATATTTGTTTGTATACATGGATCATCACATCATTTATTATTCACATATTATGTTGTCATAAAAAAATTAAAAAATTGGTAACTTGAGTGTGGTTTGTGACACCCAACCCATAGGTCCCTCTTGTTTGCTCTCATGACCCTCATAGGCATCTTTTCACTGATTCCCAGTAATTCATAGCCTTCTAGACTTAATCCTAGCTTAGTTAGACTACTCTTTTCATGACTAATCCATCCCCCCATGCCCCATTAGCTTAAGACAATAGCGTCATACTTGGACCATAGTATCGGTGCCACTTCTATCCAATTTTGGCACTCTTGTCCATGTGCATTTTTGGCCCTAATGATTAGTTTCTTATAATTCCCCATCCTTTTCCTTATCAACCTAATTTGATCACATTCAACCCTTGACCAATAGATCCCTATAAAATCCCATTCAAATATCATTTGGAGTGGGTTGGTAATTATCACTAAGCAAATAATAATATAGGCAAGACTACTGAAACAATATTCCTTATTCTCTGCATACAACTAGCCAATACACTTACAAGCTTATTCAAATCCTTACACCAATCCATATCCACCTTAAAAAAATCTAATTTAACATTTTGAATATTAATACACTCTATTTCATAAATCACATGAAGTGGGAGAACTACATATGGCTTGATCCCTCTTCGAAGAATTAGTTTGTAGGCAGTGTATTGATACAAGAGGTGTGGATACATGCTTAGTGAATCTTACACACACTAACCTCCCCCTTTCTCAAAATTGGTCAAAGAATAATGGATTATATGGTTTTAAGGTAAAATATTATCTAAAATTATCTCTACAGACTTCTATCTATGAAAACTTCACAGACAATATTACATAGGTATAATAAATAAAACCCAAAAATCTCAAATCTCCTAGACAATAATAGTAGAGGTGGACTACAGTGTCGGTGCCACTCCTATCCACTTTCATCAATACTATCCAATCATAAAATTAAGGTCATATCTTAGTTTGTGATAGTGTCTTAATTCTACATAGTGAATCTCAGACCCTATCTCAATCGTATTAGTCAGTTTCTAGATAAGTTATATTTTATCCCTCTTATTACTATTTTTAGAAAAGTCAAAAATGCAATCTAATTTACACAAATTAGTATCTTAATTATTATATATTTATTTAATAATTTTATTACTACACTCTTTAACTAAATTAGGAATAATACACTAATATTTTCAAATAGGTTAAATCATTTGGTGAACTTGACTTACTTTGATTATGCATAAAAACCCTTGAAATCTTAGGGTAAATTTTCTACTAATTTTTCCTATATTTTTCTTATTTTTTACCTGTATAATAAAAATAAAATTTTAAAATTTCATAGTAATTTTCAAAAAACATCTTTCAAACCCTAGTTGCTGATACTAAGTCCTGGTAATTTCTCAGTAACTTTCCAATAAATTTCTGAATTTTTACATGCATATCTAACTCAAAAATTCACTTTGAATTTTTAAATTTCATATTAATTTTAAAAATCATTTTATTTCAAACCCTATTTTCCCATACTAGGTCTCAAAATTTTCCCAGTAATTTTTCCATAATTTTTTAATAGCATATTAAAATAAAAAATTCACCTAAAATTTCAAAATTTAGTAGTAATTTTTACAAAATATTTATTTTTCAAAACCTTAGTTGCATCTTCTAGGTATATTTAACTCACAAATTTTCCAATAAAATCTTTATTTCTTATTTGTATATTCCACTTAGAAATTCACTTCACATTTCAAAATTTCATAGTAAATTTCAATTTTTCAAACCCTAGTTGCATATACTAGGTCCCATTGCTTCTTGAGGTGTCACCTTACATGTTCACGAGCTTCTTATATTTTTTATGTAATTTTTAGTTCATTATCATTAAGACTTTACATTTCTTATATTTATTACTTTTCTTCTCTATATCTTTGCTTATTGCAAATTATTGCACAAAATTAAATCAAATTTCAAATTGTTTTCCTACTTTAACAATGGCCCAATACACTGGTTTTGATTAAAATAATAAAATGAAACTTTAATAAATCTTAACTAAACATCCTAAAATTCAAGATTACATGCTTAAAATAATACAAGAAGAACAATAAAGAGTGAACAATGGTCAATCTTCTCAAATCATAAAGCAACTAGTTGTAAATGACATTACGAAGGAAACTATGTCACAACAACCCCTATATTAACCCAACCTATCTCCATGCCACAAACTATAGTTATTAAATCTTTGTCTCTTGATGTGGTAGCCCTTATGCAAGAGATAAGATCTCTTCAATCCAAGATGCTACATCTTGAGCAAGGTGCCTCTAGACCTATGCTAGCTTTGGATTATTTTGCCCTATTGCATACACCATTGGCACATCGCATTGCTTCTACACCCTTACCACAAGCTTTTGTTCAACTCAAGCTTACTCTATATGATGGCAAGGGTGATCTAGAAATACATTTGAGATATTTCCATGAAATATTCTTCGACTATGTACCAAATAACTGGCTATTTACCAAGCTATTTTCATAGAGCCTAAAGAATTATGCTTTACAATGGTTCTATAGTCTACTGAATTAGTCAATCAATGAATTCAATAATTTAATTGGCATGTTCTTAGCTCATTTCAACATTAACATTGGTGATAAGGTTTCATATTCCCAAGTTACACAATAGAAACAATGTTCAAATGAGCATCTCACATATTATGTTCTTTGATATAAAACTATTTTTGCTAAGATGACTAGTCCCATGGTTGATCAAGAGTTACAAAAACTCTTGAAATATATTATTCTAACAGATTTACATGAATCAATTATGTTCAAAATATTCTCTTCCTTCATTTAATTATGTCACACACTAAAGGAAAGAGAAGGCAACTATTTTCATTAGGTAAAATCAAGTACACAAGTATATCATCAACAAAAAAATAGAGTAATAGTAAAGCTACATAAAAACTCAAGGTCAATCATAGCAACAGTAAAAATCAACTGATAGTTAATGCATCTTTTGATCCCCCTTAGTGTGTGGTTTTATTAGCATCTCCTTAGTGAACTTTTACCAATCTACCAATTTCTTTAGCGAGAGTTTTATAGAAGCTATTGGAATGTAGAAGCATATATCTCCTTCCTATTCAATAAGTTGACCCAATAAGGCATCTTCTATGGGGATATGATCATCATGCATATTGTGAGTTTCATAGGGCACTAGGCCATACAATAAATAGATGCATCAGTTTGAGACATAAGATACAAGATTTGATAGATGGAAATCATATTGATCTTGGAACTTTAGTTAAGCCTCCTTAGGAAAATCAAACATAGGATAAAGCTTTGAAAATATTTTTAGATCACTTTCTATATCATTATAAACAAGAGGCAAGGGACACATCAGGGGTTCAACATGCATATCATGTGCATACATCATCAAATACATATATGGAACCTTCAGACGAGACATATCCTTTAAATAACATGATTAGTGTATACAATTTTAGAGTTCTAGCTATACCTTCCATCTC